>CBVK0100286158.1:0-23311 GCA_900067695.1 Picea abies | reverse complement strand
TCACTCCATCGCCTTTGCCTAGCATTCAGATCTCTTTGAGTGAAGAGATGTTTTTAACTTTGATGGTCCGTTTTGAGCTCAAAGTTTCACCCCACAAGATAGTGCCTCCAAAGTTTCAGAGCTAGAATTACAGCTTCCAAATCTAAATCATGAGTCATGTATAGCTCCTCATGTTTCTTCAACTTCCTTGAAGCATAAGCTATCACTCCTCCATCCTGCATTAGCACAGCCCCCAACCCTTGCTTCGAGGCATCCGTGCAGACTGTGAAGTCCTTTTCCATATCCGACACTCGTAGAATTGGTGCACTGGTTAGTAACCTCTTAAGCTCAATGAATGCACTATCACATTCTTCTGTCCATTCATACCTGACCCCCTTGCATTGCAAAGTGGTGATGGGTTTCGCTATTTTTGAGAATCCTTCTACAAATCTCTGGTAATAACTTGCTAGCCCCATGAAGCTTCTCACCTCATGGGCATTTTTCGGCACTGGCCATTCCATAATGGACTTTACCTTTTCTGGGTCCACAAAGATTCCTTCGCCAGAAATGATATGACCTAAATAGTGGATCTCTTTTTGGAAGAAGGAACACCTCGATAGCTTCCCATACAATTTGTTCTCTCTAAGGCAGGACAACACTATTCGCAAGTGTTCCTCATGTTCTCTTTCATTCTTGGAATAGATGAGGATGTCATCTAAAAAGACTTGTACAAAACAATCTAAGTACTTTCAGAATACCCCATTGATGAGGCTCATGAATACTGCTGGCGCATTGGTCAATCTGAAAGGTACTACAACAAACTTGCAATGTCCAAACCGAGTTCGAAAGGCAGTTTTTGGGATATCACCTTCCTTAATCCTTAACTGATGATACCCTGATCACAAATCAATCTTGGAGAATACCATTGCTCCTTTCATTTGATCGAAGAGGTCATCTATTCGTGGCTTTGGGTACCTATTTTTCACTGTAGCATGGTTCAAGTCCCTATAGTCTATACACAGTCGTAAGGATCCATCCTTCTTCTTTACAAAAATTACTGGTGCGCCCCAGGGTGAAACACTGGGCCTTATTAGCCCTAAGTCCAGTAACTCTTTCAACTGCATTTGCAACTCACAAAGTTCTGGCGCTGTCATCTGATACAGATTTTTGGAAATTGGTTCTGCACCAGGTTTTAGCTCAATAGTAAAATCAAGCTCCCTCTCAGGAGGTAACCTTGGTAACTCGTTCGAAAAAACATCCTGAAATTATGAAAATACCGGGTACTGATCCAATGAGGGTCCCTTCCTTTCATTTATTGCTTCCACTACATAAAGTCGACACCCTTGCCTCAAGCATCGCTTAACCTTCATAGTTGATATAAAGCGTAACGAAACTTTTCTCTGTACACCCTGGATCTCTACTGGTCTTCCTTCATCATTGACACAAAGTACCCTCTTTGCGAAACAATCTACCAAATCTCGGTGAGCTGCTAACCGATCCATTCCAATGATTAGGTCATACACCCCAAGAGCAGTGACGTATACCTTCAACCTGGTAGTACACACTCCCAGGTCTAATATAGAATTATCAACACTAGGTCCTACCGCTTGTTTTTCCCCCGAAGCCATCTCGACTTGTTTAAAGTCATCATGCTCGTAGGCTGCCAATTCGTAGGCTATCATCGTGCTCGTAAGCATCATAGCTTGACCTGCCCTGTAACCTAGTGACTGCACCCAAGCTTCCAGTTCATGATAGGTCATTCCTTTTATGAGAGTCTTTGCACTTTCACATTTTTCATAGCCATTAGTGGAAATGGCAGGCTTAGGCAATGAAACTACAATGGACTGGTTTGGAAAATTGCAGCTGGCATGATTAGGGCGGCTGCTACAGCACCGAATTGAAGAATAGGAATAGGTTCCAAATGGATGTGATAGCTCCTTTCTTAGACGTGCAATGCCAGTACTGTTAGTGTTACCCAGAACCATGGAATCCAAAGTATAGAATATCCTTTAAAAGTAAATGATGACCATAAAACGCTTCAATAACAACCGACAAATAATTCGAACATTATATTAGTGAAAGAGACTGTAAGATTAAATACGATTAGACTCAGAATACAACTAGTTAATACAATTAGTCATAGATTAAAAATGATAGCAATTTAAGATTTCAAAATGACGTTGGATACGATAATTTGTTTGAAATAACAAGAAGTCCAACAAGAAATAGTCTTACTCCGCACGCATACTTTTAAACTATGCAAACGCCGGCCGAAATACAGAGAAGTTTTGTTCAATATCTAAAAAGGACCGTGTTCTCTCTTCTCTTCAAACGGATATAAGCCCAGAATAATTTGAAGGAAAAGGCTAAATAGATGAATGCAGCTAAAACGTTGAAGCTTGCACCCTTTTATATACGGAATGGAAGTGGCAGGAAAGCTGCTTGTGTCTCCGCTTAAGCATGCAAAATATCCGGAAAAGGATCAGAGGATTTCATTTCCAAGCATAAGTTCCTCCCACAGGGTCACCATGGGGATTAGGGGTCTGACAAAGCTACTGGCCACCCATGCACCGAAGTGCATTACCGAAAATAATCTGGAGAGCTATCGTGGGTAGAAGATTGCCATTGATGTAATGGCTCACCCATACCCATAAACACAACACTTGTAATTGGGCCAACTTTATTTGTAAAATGATGATGGGCATAAACAATGAGTCGGGAGGGACTTGGTGCTTGGCTCGATGAGTTGTGTGTAAGGTCTCATGAGCCTGACGCTTGGATAATCAGAGATTATTCTTCAGGCTAGTACCTTGATATTATTGATAATTAAACTATTTATATACGAATTTATTTGTAAAAGTGATATGTCTGGTGCGTTGGTGTTAGTGTTCTTTTTAAGGCTCTTCGCTTGGTGGGGGTCACAGGTTCAAAACCCTTTAATAATTCAATTTTTGTTTTTGTTTTACTCATTTAAAAAAGACAAAAATACTTAATTAATTTAAAACATAATTAATTAATTAAAACATGATCAATTAATCATACAATTAATTAATCTTAACTATATGTAATTTAAATTATATTCTATTTATTAAAAATTAAAATTTAACATTATATTAAATTATATTTAGGATTTAATATTAAATTAAAATTTAATAACTTAAATTTAATATCAATTTCAAATCAAAACATTTTAAAATTTTACGTTGAATTTACATTAAAATCTTAACAATTTAACCAAAATGAAAACTAAAAAAAATAAAACTAAATAAGAATAATATAAGAAAAAAAAAACAAATTTAACCTGGGCGGTGGGTCCTCGCATGAGGCCCATGTGCCCCTCCCTCACCATGCTCATCCTTTTCGAGACTCCTCTTTGTGGCCTTGTGTGCACTGGTGCTGGTCTGGTCATGGCTTTATGCATGGTGGTGGCACTGAAGAGCTACTAAGTATAGAATCCTTGGTATCTTTGGAGGAGTTTCGGTGAGATGGCCCCTCAGTGGAAGTCAAACTGTGCACCAATTATTTTCTTATCCAGAAAGTTGAGTTATTGTCATAGCTGGTTTAAACTGCGCAGGAAATTTTATGATGATATTATAGTGGAATATTGCTTGCATAATGTATAAGCTTGATA
Organism: Picea abies; assembly: GCA_900067695.1. Lineage (NCBI taxonomy): Eukaryota > Viridiplantae > Streptophyta > Pinopsida > Pinales > Pinaceae > Picea > Picea abies. The sequence goes on along the minus strand of CBVK0100286158.1, from coordinate 19,701 downwards.
TTTGCTTCTTTGCTCATCACTAAGTGGCTGAAAACAATGAAAAGAAAGTTGGAAGGATCAAACGGGTTCAATTTTGTCTTTTTACAGAGGCCCAACTGAATTTATCAAGAACCCAATTACTTTTTAAGGTACCCATCTCATTTGTTTTCTTCATAATTACTTCGTTTCACTGCAATTTATGGAAACTTAAACGAGATTTGTTGCAGTGTCTTTTATTTTTAACTTGAAATCAGTACTGGGCAGAAGTTGTTGCTCTCGTTGGATTGGAGACAAATGTAGTTTTCAAAACCTAAATTTTTTTTACTGCGTATGATTTTTTTTTTTTTAATCCCGTAATGCATTGCCCACTTTCTGCGTGTTCTTTTCGTGCTGTACCAACGAAAATTCTGCCATGTGAATTGAACCTAGGACCGACCTTAATAGGTTGCAATCTTAAACCCTAGAGTCTTTGTTTTGTGCATAGCATGATAGTCTGTTGCTACACAAATTTTATTGTATGTTATTTTCTATTTTATTGACAATCGCCACCATGGTTGTGTCTGGGTGTTGAAAATTGTTTGGTGGTAAGGATATTGGCGTCTCACACCATAAACGACGCTTCAGTGGTCCCCATAAGCCTAAATAAGTTGTTAGGGTCAGATGCAAGTACCAGGTATTTTAACATTAGAGTACCCTATTTCTGCAACAGTTTAGCTGGAGGAAAGTGCTTATTATCAACAGTTTGCTCTAAAAATGAGCCACAACTGTGTTGCTTGTGATATGCCTGACATATTTCATGCAATGTAATCTCCCTCGAGTTCATAGATGAATCAACTATAATTTTTATGTTTAAAATCCTTTCTGGATCTGGAAGTAGGAGTACTGCTGTGGCAAAGATAGCTAACAGTAAGTTATATAAGCTCGATTTTCTTTGTAGTCTAAACCAGACCTTTGTTTTTACCTTGCAAACCTCTTTAGTTTAGTTGCAGAGAATCTAACCCTCGGTGGTTACGTTACGCCTCTAGATTTTATGCTTTATCCAATAAAATTCATGCCTTTGATGAGCAAAGAAGAAAAATCATACTCATATAGGGATGCTTTAGCCCTCTTGAATTTCTCAGAATCTCATTGGCTGCTCACTCAGTAGTGGACTCACCATAGCGCGCTAAAGAATAATGAACAAGACATGTAACCAATCCCCATCCAACAAGGGCAAGGTGAAGAGCTCAGCGAACAGAGTCAAGCCAAACCTGAAATGAGAGACTAAGAATCTCCTTTTTTTTCTTTCTGATTGACTGGAACAGGAAGGGAGACTGTAGGCTCACATCTCGGTACTCTTTAATCAACACCTTCGAAAAGTTGCAGATTAAGTTTTGCTTTGCCAACCATTTCAATTTACCATTGTTTGCTCACATTGACATTGAATTTTTAGTGACACTGTATTATACATTCGTAATACTTTTTTTTTTCTAGTTCAAGGCTATCATTTTGAGATTATTATGGCAAATTTGCGCGGAAATTTGGTTTGGAATTCAGCTTCCTGTTTTTTTTTTTTCTGGGATAATGCTGTATTTTAAGATTATTACTGTTAGATTCTAACCCTACATGTGTAAGAGGGCTCGCCCATATTCCGTTCATTGGTTTAGAGCCAAGCCCTTATTGTGAATCTGCCTTCGGGAAATAGTTATTATAGAGCATCCTTCTGTGACTCAAAGACTAAAAGCATCTCCCTTGGTAATCCTTCTACATCAGTTCTTTCGTCAGTTATCAATTCAATCAATTGTCCATGTCTTTCAAGGCCTCATCTTTCAAGGAGGTATCTTCTCGTCTTTCTTAGGTATGTTTTTGTCTTTCTTAGTTTTCTCTTCTAATGTATGGTTAGTTACGTCTGTTTGTTCTTGTTGTTCTTCTTCTTTATCTAATAGCATTCTTTCTTCAGTCAGACTTTTCTGTCTCTCAGTAGTGTATTGAGTGTGAATCCTTTTATCTGTATTCTTGTTAGCATCAAACAGTGATATCATCTCTTTGTCTCTCTCTGCAAACTCTCTTTCCTTCTTGGATAATTTATCATTTAGAATTTGATTTTAAGTCTTTAGTTGTATTAAAGCATTCCCTAGTGATTTGATTATTTGTTTTCCTTTATGATATAGGCTAGACAAGTTTTGGATATCAATTGGATCAGTATCCCACCCAGATATAGCTTGGAATTCCTTATCCCATATTTTTTTTTGGTTTATTGCTAAAATGATCGGGGCAAACTTGCTTGGAATTTCTTCTCCTGTATTTTCTTGTTTAAGGTTATAATATTGAAATTATTACGGAAATTTGGTGTGGATATTTATCTTGGAATTTGTTTCATTTTCTTCTTGGTTCAAGGTTAAAATTTAGAAATAATTGCCACAAATTTACCCTTAGATTAAGCTTGATTTCTTCATATTTATGGGTTGGAAGTTAAATCTGAACAAGTTCCAGCGAATTTCTCTTAATGTGCTTTTGCCAATTTCAAAGAAAGAGTAGAAAACCATAGAATCTACTTCCTATTTTTTTTAATTTAGTCTTCTAGGAGGGTTTTGTCAGAAGTTGCAAAGAGATCAGATGCAAAAATAATTGTAACAACCCTAGTTGCTTGTTTTACTTTGGTAAATTTTGTTTTTACATTTTCAATTCGTATTGCATTTATTTTTATATTTGTGCTAAAATTTCTGTGTTTGGTTTGCAGGTTAGGCATAGCTGGAGTTAGATCTTGGAGTTTTGGCCCTCAGGCCTAGATTTCAAACAAAATCTCTGATACCATGTGTAGTGGCCAGTAAGAAAAAAAAATCAATAAGCCTAGTAAAAATCCTTACAATTACGCATAACATTTCTAACATAGAATTTCTGAGTGCGTAAATAATTCATTAACTTCAAATAAGCATATTAATTTTAGCAGAATTTAACATTTAACATTTGATCTACAACATAAAATTAACATAGCCAATTCACAACAATTTACCTGGTTTTGATGCTAATTTCTATCGCCTTGCTGCCTTGCTGTTGCCTTCCTGCTGCTTGATGCACTGACCAACACTGCCCAAAACTACTATCCTCCCTGCTAACTAGGACAAATACCTAGCTCCAGGATATCATATGGATATCCTGGCCCCCGTGCCCAAAACCCCTAGCAAACCGATGCCCCTGAACTAATCCTCCTGACTCCAGAACTCACTCTCCTCCCTACAAATCCAAGAGAGCCTCAAAATCCATCCCCCCAATCTCCCGTAGAATGATCATGATCCCCTTCGTAAACCTCCTCCCCTTCCATATCCTTCCTTCACTGCCTCATGCATTTACTTCCTTACCCACCCATTTATTACCTTATCCCCTCATAATTAATTTCTTATCCCTTTATATTCAATGTCTTATCCCTTCCTGTGTATGTAAGTATTTAACAAATTAACTTATAATTTATTATTCCTATTAATTTAATACCCATGTTAATGAATGTAACATGTAATTAATTAATCAAATTGCAACCATTAATTAATTAATTAATAATTATTTAATTAGTATCATTATACCAATCTTGTTTAATTAATGCCATATTAAGACAATTAATCCCCTAATTAATTTTTACTTAATAACCCTTAAACATTTATTCAACTAGGGTTGTTACATTCTTACATTGCTTAGCTCCCTATTTATACATTACAAAACATGCCTAAGCATGGGTAAACCCATGGGTTGACATCCCATACCTGTTACGTAAACCCTAAAACCAAAAATACCGCAAAAGGGGGAGAGATCCCATGATGTATGCTTCGCCTAGGTGCTCCATCTTCGACTAGCTTGTCGAAGTCCCAAAAGTGGTCAAACACGACCAAGGTTCTCCAAAACTTGGTCGAGGGGAAATTGGCCCCCAACTCTCACCTGTGACTTATCCTGAGTCACTCTGATCTAGGCAATTCTGCTTTGAAGGCCTTGATCTTGGCTCGAGCTGCCTCGACTTGCTACTTCACCAGAGCCTCCTACTTAGAAAACTCCTAAATGAATGTATCACTGATAGGTCCTTCCAATCGCTATTCCACTATGGTGACCACTTGTTCCAGCTGTGCACCTTATCCCTCGATCTCCTCGAACAATGTGCAGTCTTCGTCTTGTACTGGTTGGAGTCTCTGGGTCACTTCCATGACTCTACTCTGGATGGCATGGACCTACTACTGAACTACATGTTGTTCCTATGATCTTTTCATCTTCTCAACCGTTGAAAGTAGTTTCAATTGTGCTTGCAATGTGGATGCTTGTTTCTTTGCCTCCTGAATTTTTTCTTCTAATGTTCTTAGTTCTAGGTCCTCTGCAAGGTGCTCATAGGTATGTGCACTTCAATTACTGATTTTCTTGCATTCTAACGCCAATGCCTTGATTCTTTCGACTGCTCTCTGGGAAATTTATTCCCTCTGATCTCACACTTCCTACAAAGTGGTCAGGACTTCTTGCAATTCCAGTTCTGCTACTCTTGCTTGAGTTTATTGAATGGCTTCAACGATCTTCCCCACTTGGCTCCCAACTGTCTCTTCTTCCATTTGTGATAATCCTAGCACAGAGTGAATTGCTCTAGTAACTGCTTCTTTTAATCCAATCTACTTTGCAATTAGTTGATCTTTCTCTCTCTGGATCTGCTCTCTGTCCTCTTCAAAATTCGCTTGGAGGTCATCTTTCTCTTGCTTCGCAACCCGAATTTGATCTAGGGATTCCTCCTTTTCTTGCTTCAAGGCCTCTGTGGCCTATTATTTTTCCTCCTGTACTCGATGAAGGAGAGCCTCTGTTACATCTGCTAATCTGTGTATTTGGGCAGGCTCATATCCTACTTCTAAACCCCCTGATAACAACGATGCAGTAGACACTGCACAGTACAAGTAGAGATCCTATTGTACCCCTTTGAGCTTCGCCTCGATCCTATCATACATTGTCTCCCATTTGGCTTCGTTTTGCTGCAAAATTTCCTCTTAGGTATCTGATACAACTATGATGATGAGGTCGATATCATCCACCATAAGTACAATCTGTAAATGAGGCTTATTGGCTCTTGACTTCTTCCTCACTAAGGGTTTCTTTGGAGAAACCTTTATTTTCTTTGATGTCTCAACCTCTGTAAGGGGATCTTTAGGAGGTGTCACTTATCCCTATTCTTGCTTGTCTTCTTCCCCTTTCTCCTCTTTTTGGTCTAATTCGTCATCTCCTCCTCCTCCAAGTGACTCTGACAGAGTTTCCTCCGATGTGATGTTTATTTCCTGCACCTCTTCCTTCTTTTTATTCTTGCTGTTGATGGGTCCATCATATTCTTCTTGGGTGACCAGAGGACTTTCGATGATATCGGGGTTGGATAGCTCCATTTGTTCGACTAGTACAATGAATTCATCTGACCACTCTTTAGTTATCTCCTCCATGTCTTCATCAGTTAATTTATAGTATGACTACAACTCCTCCTTGGTTTCATCCCTACACACAGTTATGTAAATGAAGTGCCTATCTGGGCATAACTTTGCTAGTGGTCTGAACTGATGGAGTGTATTCGAATTCATTCAGGGGAATGACTCAATGGCTCACATGAGTTGTAGATATTAAGTGTGGAAGACAATGTTTGACTACCACTTCTTCTCCATATTACTGGAGTACCACAAGGTGATGAACCTTGCGACCAATGGTTCAGATGGCTCAACTTCAGGGAAGATTTCTCCTTCCAACATCTCCCAAGAGAAAAAGGCAACGAGAATCAACAACCAGCTGAAGTGAAAATCGTAGCCTTGGTCTTGTGCTTCGTAACAATCTTTCTCCAGTTGGTTAATGAGGAAGCTCACCCAGTTCATCTCCATCCCTTCGATGCATTTCCTTGTGAGGGCAACAATGAAGGCCATGACTTGCATTGGTCTATTCTTCATTAGGATCTTGCCTGCTATCAGCTGACAAGCTAGGCACACTGTACCATTTTGGATGGAGGATACCTTGTATCCCCGCTTCCCTTTCTCGACATCGCCATAGGTATCCTTTATTTGCTACGCCAGGGTGTGATCTATAACCTTTCCTCGGTAAAAATCCCGAGGGTCTGGTCTTTGCATGCTCAATCTAGTGATCTGGTGGATCAAAGTTGGATCTATAGTTATGCGCCTATCCAACCATAGGTACCCACCATGTAAGCACAGCAAGAGGAGTTTAATGCATGCGTTAACCTCCTGATATCTGTCGAAGTGCAATATCTTCATCACATTAAGGATTGTTGATCTTGCGATGTCCATGGTCCATGGCTGGGGGACTATCTTCGACTTCTTCCCCATTGTCTTTGTTAAGTACTTATGTGCTACGATCATTCCATAGTTATTGCGGTATCCTAAGTTGAAATCACTGATCTTGAGCGTCAGAATCTATCCCAACTGTGGTCCAACTACGTGTATCCCCTTCAGGAGGTATGCATTGATCAATGTATAGTTGAAATCTCTCGGGACACTGTCATGACTAACTGCACCATCCATAGGCGAGATATAGTCGGGAAAGACTGACAGGATGAGCTTTGCATTTGCCAGGTTGTCACGGTGCTTACTTATTTTCTTTGTCACAATTCGAGATGGCCCAGATTGATGTGTAGTCGATGGGAATGCTTGCAATCCTCTCGTCAATGAGGCCTGTGATCCTGTGGACATGACCTTCTCATACATAAGGTCTATTAGGATCTCCTTGAAAGACTTGTCTACTGCACTAAGTTCTTCCGACATGCATGCTCTAGATCAGATATCTTAGATAGGTGAATGGACACTCAAGGTAAACAAAGTAGTCGGCGAGGTCTTAAATGCACAACGTGGTAGCAATCGGTTCTCTATGGGCTCGAATATCTTAGTTTACAAAAGTGTCCCTAGTGAGACATACGATAGTCTAAATAGACAATGTCATAACGGATTCCTGCAATGGGAAGGAATGTGTTAATCAATATGATTCCATCCATTATGGTGCGGTCCCAATGGTCTAATGGCGATCTTTCTGGAAATAACTGTGTTTCTAGCCATTTTGGAGTGTTGTTCTAATGGTCGGACACCTCCAACGGTCATATTTATTTTCCTTGGTGAAGTGCCAGTCTGTGCTATTCTTCTTTTCTGACGAGGTTCAAGTTCTGCAAGCCTTTCATCTACGAAGTCCTTTCTGGAATCTCTTGTAATTTTTCTAGCTTTGATTTCTTCTTATTGAGATTTCTATCTTTCTTCCCTATGATCCGCGTCTTTGGATTCCTCTTTCCATTCTTTTTCTTTTCTTTTTTTAGCATAGTAACTTCGCACTACTGAGGGTATTTCATAGTGTTCGAGGGTAATACTTCTTCTCTTACTTTTTCTGGAGTAGGTGATCTTCCCTTCTAAATGGATAAGTTCTTCAATCCTTCTTGCGTTCTTTCAATTTCGACAGCCAGGTCTCTAGCCCTCAGTTGCTTCGACTTGTCCTCTTGTTCTTCTATTAAGTGTGCTATTATCCTAGCCATGAAATCCCTTAGTTCTTGTTTGTTCTGTTATGTAGCTTCGTCTTCTTCTTTCCTTTAGATTTGATCTCTCTCAATCCAAGTCCTTCCTAACAAAAGTGAAAAAGGAGCATTATTCTCAACAAACTTAATGACATTGAATTCTTCTTCTGTCGATGTTCCATGAGCACTCATAGTACATGATTAAGTATTCCACATAGGGTTATCATCTTTCCTTTAAACAATCCTATTACTCGCAATGAAGGAATCATAACAGGCTTTCCCAAAATTTCCCAAGTACTTTCTGGCATAATGTTCACCTGTGTTTCTGCATTCAATACATAGTCTATGTTGAAGTCTCCTATTCTTGTTTCTATGCACTTCTTCTCTTTCAAGATCTTTTATAAACTGATGTCTTTGTGATCATTCAATGTTTCTTTCATCTGCAATAATATAGCCTCTGATTCTTTTTGGTGTTCTAGCATATTCTTAGTCTGTTGACCTTCTTTATGGTTTTCTTGTTTGATATTCATATTTTCAACTTTAGCAATCATTCTAGGACAATCCAAAACTTCATGAACAACAACTTTACAACAGAGACAAATAGGACCTATACCAGGGAATTCTTTAACAAGATGTGCCGGTCTTCTGCAACTATAACAAAGATTCAGTCCCCTCATTCTCTTAAACGACCCCCAACCTTTCCTGTACTATGCACTGGGATCACAGTGAAAGACCTGCAAAGAATTCTTTTTAGGATCCTGCATCCACTTGTTAGTCCAAAAATTATTTCTATGCATAGGAATAACATATCTTTCATTAACTTTATCATATCTATTCATATCAAAAATTCTTTCTTCTAGTTGTGCCCTAGTTTTCATACTAGTGTGAAATCTATCAAACATACCTAGATTTGTAGGACTCAAGTGTCTACAACCTAGTTGGGACACAGACATGTGATTACAACACTTTAAAAAAGCACTTAGACAATAATATCCATTAGCATTTAACCCTTATTCACATCGCAGGAAAAAACCCTAGTTACAAAACAATGCAGTATTCATCAAGATCTAAATATATCTAACCATTTATCACATAGCATCAAAGTAGATCTAGTATTCATTCACATATAAGGCACTAAGATACTACATCAGATGCTTCTAACATACATAAATATTACAACACTAAGCATAGATCACATCAATAACATATCAACCACATCACACAAAGAAACCACAACACAGGATATACGTGGTTCACCCCAGTGTGGGGCTACGTCCACCAACTCTTCTCCTTCTTTATTAGCCTCCTTCAATCTTCTTACATGCATAGAGCCATAAAGCCAACTTCGCAAAGGACAGGAGATTTGTGTGCACCTTGCCAGATACTCCTTCCCCGAGTTAGGTCCAAGCATAGAGCCTCTACAGAGTCTATGCACGAAGCACTTACAAAACAGTTTCACTTATCTCTACAAGCCTTAACATGTTCATGCACAAAGTTGATTACAGATACTTGCACTAATCCAGACACATACACTACTACTTCTTACATTTCTTAGTTTCCTATTTATACATTACAAAAGAGGCCTAATCATGGGTAAACCCATGGGTTGACATCCCATACCCATTACATAAACCTAAACCCAAAAATCCCGCAAATGAGGGCGAGATCCTGTGTTCTCCGCTTTGTCTTTGACCAGCTTGTCGAAGTCCCAAAAGTGGTCAAACATGACCAAGGCTCTCCAAAACTTGGTCGAGGGCCAACACCCATATGGCCTCTCATTGGAGAATGATTTTTGATGCTACCAAATTTAACACTCTGATGCTGGAGCATCTCTCCACGCAGCCAGCCAGCCAGCTAGCCACGTCAGTGCGCACACATTCAAAGGTTAAAGAGAGGTGCAATCCTCATTCAAATTTGAAATTGAATGTAATTAAATGTCTAGGCTGGTGAGCCATGGAGGCTGTGCCTTTGAGAGGGCATTAGATAGGATCGAATTTAATGCTAGGTCGACTGAGATCTAGATCTGATTCTGGACTAGACAGCCATTGAATGTAATTATTAGAGTAGGTGAACCTGGAGGGAAGCGCTCGATGAGCCCCTCAGGTAAAAGATATTCTCATATCTCATTTTGAGTTAGAATGGTAGAGTAGAGAAGAGCTGAGGAGAGCTCGAGAACACCATTGTAAGGATACATGTATTTTTCCATTGTTAATACAAATAGTGTAGTTTTTCCTGCATTTCTGTGTTGAATGGATGTCTGTGTGTGTTCTCTATATATATGCTGTGAATGTGTGTGTGTTAGGAATTTGCAGGAGTGTGTTTGATTTTAGGTTGAAGGTCTTTGAGGTTTCATGTCAAGAGGGCATGACAGAGTGCTGCGGTCTCTGAATACCAATGCACAGAGGTTGCACTTCTGAACTTTGCGAAGTCAGACAAAGGCATGCTGAGGCACAGGAGCTGGAGTCAACAACTCAGGAGGAAGACCTTTGAGGTTGCTGAACACCTCAAGAGGCAAGGCTATGTGAGAAAGAAACAGTTGCAGATAGAATCTCTGAGGAGTTCTGTAGAGCTCTACCAGGTGGGCATCGAGCATATGCACAGTGGTGTTGACGAAGAAATCTATTGAGAGTTCGAAGGAGAAGACAGAATCACTGAGGATTATGTGAGAGCTCTACCAAGTGGGCATTGAGCGTGTGTACAGGAGTGCACAAAGGAAGGAACTTTGCTGAGAGTTCAGAAGAGACAGAATCACTGAGGATTTTGTAAGAGCTCTGCCAGGTGGGCATTGAGCAGGTGCAAAGGGTGCACAGAAGAACTGTTGAACGTTCTGTGGAAGGAAGAATCTCTGCCAGGAGGGCATCGAGCCTGCGTGCAGACAGGCACAGGAAAGAAGGGAACTCCTTGAGTTCTGAAGCTGAAAGAAGAGTCCACTGAGGGACCTTTACTGGGTTACTGAATACCCAGAAGGCTCAGCAAGAAGTTGCTTAAGCAACAGGACAGGCGGGAAGGTGTCAATTTCTCCATCTGTGGGAGAAGAAGAACAAAATCCCCCAAGGGGTTTGAGTATTTTTGAAAGCTCAGAAGAGATAGAACTCTAGTGTGTGAAGGCTTTGAAGAGGGTAGGAGTCAAAGAACCCTCCAAGGATACGAAGATAAAATATCAGAAGGAACAACGCTTTTATGTGCATTAGCGGAACTCAGGGTTGAGGAGTTCATGCAAGAGAAAGGAAGACAAAGGTTGAGGCCTTTGAAAGATTGAAATTATTCCAAGTGTAGGGAAGAAAGCACAGAAGCTCAAGGGAGCACAATAGTCATTAGATTGGCCTAAAGAGAATAGATCTGGACCGTTGGTTTACACGTCCAGGAAGGTGCAAAGGAGAACGCACAGAACAGATGATCTGAGCCATCAGATCTAGAGAAGAAATCCCGTCAGCCATTGGATCAGTAGAAGGCGCACGACGTTTAGCCTCAGGAGGAGGAGCGCATGAGGAGAACAGATCTGAGCCATTAGATCTGGTGTAGGATCGTCGATAGCCGTCGGATCTGCGAAAGCTGCACGAGGTTTAGCCATCGGGATATCGACCATCGAAGAATCGAAGTTCTCGAGGTTGTGAGAATTGGGACAACAACAGTTGTGAAATTTCGACAGGGATCTGGACCGTCCGTTGGCAGAGGACACGTGGTGGAGATCAAGCGCCATTGGTGTTGGCGCATCGGGAAATCAGTATTCTCGTAGACAAGAGATCGGGGAAGTCCAGATCAGATACCCCGACGTGAATCTGAGCCGTCCGTTTGCACGGGACAGGTGTTAGGAATCAAAAGAAAGTCAGAAAATCTGGAAATCGGAGTTCCTGTGGACAAGAGAACTGGGACATTGGAAGTCTCGAAATCCCGACATAATCGGGACCATCCATTTGAGGAGGATGCATGGCAATTATCTAGCACCATCAGAGTTTGAAGTCATCGAGATATAGGGGATCCTGTAGGTGTATGCATCTAGGCATCACAAACCCTGTAGCCCTGACGGGGTAAGGTAGTGGTCACGGAGTGACGGTCACGTTGGCCAGGGCTTAGCTAGGAGGGATGAAGTGCATCGCAAATCGGGAAATCAGGAATCTCGGGGACAAGGAGTCCACACCCTTTGATATCGCGATAGGGAAAACCCCAATGAGAGTTTGACTGCGGTCATATGGAGGATGTTCATATGGTGAGGATATAGCTTAGAGGGCTAGCACGGAAGGAGTACATTGGGGATCGGAGAATCGTGAGTCCAGGGAACTTGTGAACCGTGAAATTTCAAATGCCGAAACTCCGATAGGAGTAAGCCGCGACATGAGGTAAGGCCATGGTCAAGGGGATTTGGTCATATGAGTGGGAACCTAGCCGGAAGGTCTAGTGCATGAAAAGGAGCCATCGAAAATCAGGAGTTGGAGAGGTGAGAAACTCTCGACAACGGGGAGTGCGAAACCCCAAACCTCGATAGAGGGTCGGGGATAACTACGGTCAAGTGATGAAGTCCGTAGGAGGTGAGCGAAAGGACCTGTGGATTTGGATTTGCAACAGTGATTCTCGAGGGAATATAAAGAGCTGCTTCGGCTCAGAAGAAGAAAGGGATTTGAACGATCTTGTGAGCAGGAGGTCAAGTGAAGAGACCCTGTGGGGTGATAGGGTGTGACCTCACTGCGTCAAGTGGTATCAGAGCTGATTTCTTGTTTGTATATTTCAGGCAAGAGGAGCGAAGAAGAGAAGGAGCAATCTGATACACACCAAGTGGTATTAGAGTGGGATTTCATCTATATATTGTAGGTGAAGCGAGAGGAAAGCAGGAAGAAAGATAGAGTTGCTGAGGACTCTGTAAGGACTTGTTTGCAGGTAGGCAACAATCTATATACAGTCAGTAGGACTGTAAGATGAAGCTGGACACACTCAATCTGCAGAGTGACAAGAGCAGATCTATCAAGGAGACAGATAGACACAACGCGATGGCTACTGAAGGCCATAGAAAGAAGAGCAGGGAAAAAAAACTTGCTGATTGGGATAAAGAAAAGACTATAGAGCTCTATGAATTAAAAGCAGACATAGAGAAGCTCGAACTGCAGATGCGGCAGGATAGAAGGATGAGACGGATGCGTGAATTGTCCATGGAGAAGACAAAAGTGAAATGGCCAGTCAAGCAGCTGATGGTCATGAGACAACACAGGTTGTTAAAGAGATGGTTGAGGTATGCTGAAAACCTCAAGGCCACAGAAGAAAAGATGATTTGTCACTGTTGGCCAGAGATTGGGAGAGGTCTTGATGATGAAGAATTTGAATTGGGGTCATCTGAGGATCTCAAGCACTACCTGGAGGGTAGAGAAGAGGAAATTCCAGATTGCCAGGTGGGCAACGAGTTGAGATCAACTGAGGATATCACGGACTGTCATGAGGACATCCAAGGAATTTCAAATTGCCAGGAGGGAAATAAAAGGAGATCATTGCGGGATCTCGAAGACTGCCAGGAGGGCAGTGGAAGCATCAAAGACTACCAGGAGGGCAGCGGAAGCATCTTGGACTGCCAGGTGGGTAGAGATGAGAATTTGGGACCATCTAAAGGTCTCATGGACTCGGAGGAGAGTTCAATTTAGCAGGGGTTGTTGATGAAGATGGGATCGGTTGATCTCATAGTCTGCCAGGGAAGCAACAGGAGCATCCCATATTTCCAGGTGGGTAGGGATGAGCAGATGAGACTACCCATGGGTCTCATAAACTCAGAAGTGAGTTGGGATCAACCAGGGGAGCTGACAGAGCAGATAGACTTGGATCAACAGATGAAGCTGACAGAGGAGAAAGATCAGGATGATCTTTTGATGATTGGGGGAATTGGGATATTCCTACCATGTGCCCAGGAGGAGGCAAAAATGTGTGTTGTAGATGGTGCAATAGCAGAACAGTCACAGTTGATGATGACTGTCACAAGGGAATTGGAGCAGACTTTGGAAGCTTCCCAAGCAGAGGAAGGAAAAGAGAATGAGCGTTCTAAGGAACGACTCAATGATTTTAGCCAGCAAGCTGAGCGCACTGTAGCATTGGAGTTGACAGTGGAAGAAGAAGCAGAAGCGGAAGAAGAGAGTGAGCATTTCGAGGAATGGCTCAACGCATTCAACATTGAAGCTGAAGAGACTATAACGTGGTTGTTTGCAGCAGGAGCAGAAGAGGAAGAAGCAGACATCATATGTTTTTCTGAGCTGTGGCAGCAAATTGAAGCCCTGGAAGAAAGGGTGAGAGTGCAGAGAAGGCACATCCAACAGGTGAGGTTGGAAACAGGTAAGGAGGAAGGTGTGGGAGAACATGATGATCTGCCCAGTGGCCAAAATTTTTTGTATCTGAGGAGACTGCATGAGCAAAACCAACCACTGGAGTAGTTGGATGAGGTGATAGAAGATATCTGAAGGCTGATGGTAGAGTCAGCAGAAACTGCCAGCGAGGAGAGGCTGAGCAGAAAGGAAGTAGCAGCAGCGCAGAAGCAACAACAACAACATAATGGAGTAGATGGGAAGCTCCAAAGACTGATTTGGGATCCAGGAGGATTTCCAAAAACTCAGAGGGGAAGCTCATGAGAAGGAGCTCATGATTTTTGCAACTGTGGAGTATGATGCAGGAGCATCTCTCCACGTAGCCAGCCAACCAGCTAGCCATGTCAGTGCGCATGCATTCAAAGGTTAAGGAGAGGCCCAGTCCTCATTCAAATTTGAAATTGAATGTAATTAAATGTCTAGGCTGGTGAGCCATGGAAGCCGTGCCTTTGAGCAGGCATTAGATAGGATCGACTTTAATGCTAGGTTGGCTGAGATCTAGATCTGATTCTGGACTAGACAACCATTGAATGTAATTTATTAGAGTAGGTGAACCTGGAGGGAAGCACTCGATGAGCCCCTCAGGTAAAATAGATTCTCATATCTCATTTTGAGTTAGAATGGTAGAGTAGAGAAGAGCCGAGGAGAGCTCGAGAACACCATTGTAAAGATACATGCATTTTTCCATTGTTAATACAAATAGAGCAGTTTTTCCTGCATTTCTGTGTTGAATGGATGTCTGTGTGTGTTCTCTATATATATGCTGTAAATGTGTGTGTGTTAGGAATTTGTAGGAGTGTGTTTGATTTCAGGTTGAAGGTCTTTGAGGTTTCATGTCAGGAGGGCATGACAGAGTGCTGCGGTCTCTGAATACCAGTGCACAGAGGTTGCACTTCTGAACTCTACGGAGTCAGACAAAGGCGTGCTGAGGCACAAGAGCTGTAGTCAACAACTCAAGAGGAAGACCTTTGAGGTTGCTGAAAACCTTAAGAGGCAAGGTTGTGTGAGAAAAACACAGTTGCAGATAGAATCTCTGAGGAGTTCTGTAGAGCTCTACCAGGTGGGCATCGAGCATATGCACAGTGGTGCTGAAGAAGAACTCTGTTGAGAGTTCGAAGGAGAAGACAAAATCACCGAGGATTCTGTGAGAGCTCTGCCAAGTGGGTATTGAACATGTGTACATGAGTGCACAAAGGAAGGAAATCTGCTGAGAGTTCAGAAGAGAAAGAATCACTGAGGATTCTATAAGAGCTCTGCCAGGTGGGCATTGAGCAGGTGCAAAGGGTGCACAGAAGCAAAACTGTTGAACGTTCTGTGGAAGGAAGAATCTCTGCCAGGAGGGCATTGAGCCTGCATGCAGATAGGCACATGAAAGAAGGGAACTCCTTGAGTTCTGAAGCTGAAAGAAGAGTCCACTGAGGGACCTTTACTGGGTTGCTGAATACCCAAAAGTATCAGCAAGAAGTTGCTTGAGCAGCAGGATAGGCAGGAAGGTGTCAATTTCTCCATCTGTGGGAGAAGAAGAACAAAATCCCCCAAGGGGTCTGATTATTTGTGAAAGCTCATAAGAGATAAAACTCTGGTGTGTGAATACTCTGAAGAGGGCAGGATTCAAAGAACCCTCCAAGGATACGAGGATAAAAGCTTAGAAGGAACAATGCTTTTACGCGCATTAGCGGAACTCAGGGTTGAGGAGTTCCTGCAAGAGAAAGGAAGACAAAGGTTGAGGCCTTTGAAAGATTGAAATTATTCCAAGTGTAGGGAAGAAAGTGGAGAAGCTCGAGGGAGCATAGAAGTCGTCAGATTGGCCTGAAGAGAACAGATATGGACAATTGGTTTACACGTCCAGGAAGGTGCACAGGAGAATGCACAGGACAGATGATCTGAGCCATCAAATCTGGAGAAGAAATCTTGTCATCCGTTGGATCGGGAGAAGGCACACGCCGTTTAGCCTCAGGAGGAGGAGTGCATGAGGAGAACAGATCTGAGCCATTAGATATGGTGTAGGATCGCCGACAACCGTCGGATCTACGGAAGCTGCACGAGGTTTAGCCATCAGGATATCGGCCATCGGAGAATCGGAGTTCTCGAGGTCGTGAGAATTGGGACAACAACAGTTGCGAAATCCTGATGGTGATCTGGATCGTCCGTTGGCAGAGGACACGTGGTGAAGATCAAGCGCCATCGGCGTTTGCACATCCGGAAATCGGTATTCCCGTAGACAAGAGATCGGGGAAGTCCAGATCAGATACCCCTATGTGAATCTGAGCCATGTTCTATAGATCTATAAGATCTTTGTAATGAATATGTCCAAGT
Organism: Picea abies; assembly: GCA_900067695.1. Lineage (NCBI taxonomy): Eukaryota > Viridiplantae > Streptophyta > Pinopsida > Pinales > Pinaceae > Picea > Picea abies. The sequence goes on along the minus strand of CBVK0100286158.1, from coordinate 3,600 downwards.
ATTATGTGCCATAACTCATTGGATCTAGTTGTATCATGAGCCAATGTTTTAACTGACTGTCCTGACACGACGTATAGTCCTCAATGGTGAGTTCCAATGGGTTATGTTGCACTTAAGTGGCTACCTTTATCCCATAGTAGTGCCTTCATGTCCTTGAAGATCACCCAATATCCCTTGTCCTCAAGGGTTTCAACTAATAGTAGATTCTTCTTGAGCCTTGGAACATATAATACTTCATCAACATGAAGTCTAGCCCCAGATTCTAATCTGAAGGAGATAGAGCCTACTCTCTCTATCTTGTAGCATTTTTCATCCCCAAACTCAACATGCTCTACAAAATATTTTGTCTCAAAATATGAGAGGATCTCTTTGTACCCTGTCATGTATTTTGATGCACCACTGTCTACTAACCAAGTTTTTGGCCCCATGAAAACTGAACTCGATAATGCAGAAACCAAGTAATATTCTTTTCTATTTTCTTTCTCATTAGAAGGACTTTTCTAATTTCTTTTGGATTCATCATCATCAATAGTTGAGGCATGATGTTTCCCTTTCCTTGGATATTTCTTTCTAAACTAATAATATTTATCAAAATGACCCAACTTATTAAAAATAAATCATTTAATATTATATGTATCAATATTATTTCCTTTGAATGTACCTTTGGTGTTTTGCTTCCTCTGAGATCCTTTCTTGAAAGTTCCTTTCTTCTTTCCCTTGAATATTGATGCTAAAGTTGAGTGCTCTTTTTTTGTTGGCTCGCTCCTGGTAGCTGTGTGACTCTCCTTCTGGAGGAAATCATGCCATAAATTCTCAAACATGGATTGAATGTCTCTCCCACTTACACTGGATAAGAAGGTCTCCCATGAAGAAGGAAGATTATAAAAAATGGCCTGCACTAAACCATCATCATTCACTTTCACCTCTATGACCAAAAGCTGATCTTTGATCTGGGCTATCTTGGAACAAAAAGATGCCATTGATTCACCTTTCTCCATCTTCAAATACTTAAGCTTGTGCTTAAGTGTCCTCTTCTGAATTGGATCCTGTTTCTCATACAGATTCACCAAGGTATCCATACAGTCCTTGGAAGTCATTAACCAAGTCATTGCAGGCATTATACTATCTTTGACTGAGTTAAAGATGATTCACTTGGCCTTTGTTTGACTCTTCCTGAAGGCCACTCTTCCTACATTATTCATGGCTTCCTCCACCATTGTGGTCAGATACTGCTCAAGATCATGCTCTTGTAAGATATTTGTTATCCGAAGCTTCCACACATTGAATTTGGCATCTCCTTCGAGCCTATCCTCGACCCTGACTAAAATGGAGGATGCCATGGACTTTACAATGTAAACTTAATCAAGCTAGATTGGATCTGTGTGTATCCTATGTTGCACTTCAACACATTTAATACACCCTAAGCGCTGATACCATGTTAAATTATGAGCTTGATTTCTTATGTGGATTAATTCTTTTATTTTCTTCAACACTTTGATTCTAGCTTAATACACTTCAAAAATACCAAATCATAATGGAATATAAATAACTATGTAGATAAGTAAGCATGCACATCAACAACACATATACCTTGGGGAAACCCTATACAGGGAGAAAAACCCCAACAAACGATATTACTTTATTGCATTAATAATGTATGATCACTTACAAATATCCACCATGAATGTTCTACTCTTAAAGAGCTTGCCAAGATGAATCTAACCCGACAAAGATCTAAGAGACCTTCCTGAAATACATCTCTGATATGTTGTTTATATTGTTGATATACAACACTGATATGATGTTGATATATGCCTCTGATATGCAACCTATATTGCTAATATACAACACTGATATGTTTCTTTGGTATGCTTCCTCTTTATCACTGATATGCTTCTCTGTTGCTTCTCCCCTAACCTAAATATCAAAACTGCATTGAAGAGAGGGTTTGATCTCTTATTATATAGGTTGAAGAGGAGAAGAGGAGAGACTCGAAATAATAACTTGTTTGCATGCTTTAATCATAACTCATCTTCATGCCTTAGTTTGAACTTAGAACTAGACTTGAGACTGGTATACTTTAGTTCGAAAATAGAACTAGACTTGAGACTTCAGTTACAACTCAGAATTACACTTTAGTTCAAAAATAGAACTAGACTTGAGACTGGTATGCTTTAGTTCAAAAATAGAACTAAAATTGATACTTCAGTTATAACTCAACATTACACTTTAGTTCGAAAATAGAACTAGACTTGAGACTTCAGTTACAACTCAGAATTACAGTTTAGTTCGAAAATAGAACTAGACTTGAGACTGGTATGCTTTAGTTCAAAAATAGAACTAGACTTGATACTTATGTTACAACTCAACATTACACTTTAGTTCGAAAATAGAACTAGACTTGAAACTTCAGTTACACCTCAACATTACACTTTAGTTTGAAAATAGAACTAGACTTGAGACTTCAGTTACAACTCATAATTACACTTTAGTTCAAATATAGAACTAGACTTGAGACTTCAATTACAACTCAGCATTACACTTTAGTTCGAAAATAGAACTAGATTTGAGAATTCAGTTACAACTCGACTCTTTACAAGGCAATTCAAAATTCTCTTCATGGTGGATAATGTTACACCTACCAACGCACTAGATCAATACATTTATATCATTTTCAATAGTAGGAATATCGTTTGTTTCTAGCTCATAGGAATTTTATATTCAACCTAACTTTTGATAGAATCCTTGACTTTTTCTCATGGCTCATAAGGCTTGAATAGGATCATAGAGGTTGTACGTTCCCCCTGACTTTTGCACTAATCTATCTATGCTCACAGAGGTTGTATGTTCCCCTTGACTTTTGCACTAGATTATCTATGCTCACAGAGGTTGTACGTCCCCCCTGAATTTTGCATTAGACTCAAATAGCATCTCGTTCATCCTGACTTTTGGTTTGACTCTCAGAGGTTGTACGTTCCCCCTAGATTTTGTCAATACCTCACAAGACTGGTTGATTCTCCAAATCTCCCTGGCTAGATTTAGGGTGGCCCATATGGCCTCTCATTGGAGAATGGTTGTCGATGCTGCCAAATTTAACACAAAGCTCTTGTCTTGACCACACCAGACTTCACAAAAACATTTATTGTGGAATGTGATGCCTTAGGAAATGGAATTTGTGTTGTTCTAATGCAAGAAGGAGTTCCCCTTGCTTTTGAAACTCAGACACTCAAGGGATAGGACTTGCACAAATCCATTTATGAGAAGGTAATGATGACAATACTACATGCATTGAATAAATGGTGCCCTTACCTAGTAGGTAGGAACTTGAAGGTCAAAATAGTTCATGATAGTCTTAAATACTTCTTGGAACAATGACTATCTTCAAAAGAACAAAAAAAATGAATGACCAATATGTTGGGTTATGATTTTGAAATCATCTATAAAAAAGGGAAGAAAAATGTTGTGGCAGATGCACTCTCAACAAAGGATGAAGATGTTGAGGCCTTTCTCTATGTTATATCGATCATCCAATCCACTTTGATAATAGAAGTGAGGGATGAATGGAAGAATGATGAAAACATGTGGACTCTCATTCAAAGG
>CBVK0100286157.1:0-23312 GCA_900067695.1 Picea abies | reverse complement strand
CTCTTCCGATCTCACGACAAAGAAGAGGAAGTTACAGCAGGTATGTTGTAGGTTGTATCCCTTCATTTTGTTGGATAATAAAAGGAAGGACCTGACAATTTTTCCAGTGGATGTAGCCCACACTGGGTAAAGCACATATATATGTGTCTCTATTGTATTATATATATTCTATGTTTTATTTCTGAATTTGTTTTATTTTATTGATCTATGATCATGTTTCTCTAACAACCGGTATCAGAGTGAAAGGTAACTCATAGGAAAAGAGGATTCCTAGTTCAAGTGGGCACAATGGTGGAAGATGAAAAGTTTAGGGTTGATAAATTTAACGGCCAAAAATACTAGTTATGGAAGATGAATATGGAATATCATTTATATCAGAAGGATTTGTTCCTACCGTTGGGTGGAATAGCAAAGAATTTGATGGCCATGAAGGATGAAGAATGTGAGGCTCTTGACAGAAAGGAACTATGAATGATACGGCTGAGCTTGGAAGTGTCGGTGGCTTTCAATATTTGAAAAGAAAACACAACAGAGGAGATGATGGAATAATTATCTAAACTGTATGAAAAACCCTTAGCATCCAATAAGGTATTTCTAATGAAGATATTGTTTAATATGGATATGTCAGAAGGTGGGTCATTTAAATGAATTTAATATGGTTACTAATTAGATAAGTTCTGTAAAAGTGGACTTTGATGATGAGGTCAGGGCTCTTCTAATCATGTTCTCATTGCTAGAAAGTTCGAATGGCTTGGTCATGGATGTAAGTAACTATGTCTTTGGCTCAAACACTCTAAAATTTGATGATGTTGTTGGTGTTATCCTTATCAAGGAAAAGCACATGTGAGACATCATGTAATGCGTTGACTATGGATAGCAGGGGAAGACAAAATGATAGAGGAAAGGGATTAGGGAACCATAGGAATTATAGGACAGGAAGATCCAAATCTAGACTGGGAAAGATAGAGTGTTGGAATTGTGGGAATAATGGACATATGAAGAAAGACTGTAGAGATCCAAATAAACAAGGAGATGGACAACAAGAGAAAAATCAAAAATCAAATGTAATAGGTGATATGCTACAAGACGCTTTGATTCTTTCTGTAGATAATATTTCTGATCCTTGGGTAGTAGATTCAGGGGCCTCATTTCATGCCACACCCCATAGGAAACATTTTCTAGATTACGTTCAAGGTGATTTTGGACAAGTTCATTTGGGTGATGATGCACCATGAAAAATTGTTGGAATGTGTAAGGTACAAATAAAGCAAAATAATGGAAACCAATAGTTATTGAAAAAGGTAAGACATGTACCATATCTAAGGAAAAATCTGATTTCAATAGGGTATTTGGCATGTGAAGGTTATATATATATATTTATAGATAAGGCATGGAAGGTCACCAAAGGATCACTGGTGATAGAAAAAGGAGAGAGTGTAGGTACATTGTATTTATGTATTGGTAATATTGACTCCTCTATGTCTTTAGCTTCTACAGGAGTGGATAGAACATTGTGGCATCATAGGCTTGGACACGTGATTGAGAAGGGGATGTAGATACTTCACAAAGTAAATTTGTTTCCATATCTTAAACAAATTGATTTGGATTTCTATCAGCATTTTGATTATGGAAAACAAAAGAGAGTCATATTTCTTAGAGTCAGAAAAGAAAAGAAGAGTGAAAGTTTAGAGCTTGTGCATACAAATGTATGGGAACCAACTCGGGTATCATCTCTTGTTGGCTCTCATTATTATGTTACTATTATTGATGATGCAACTAGAAACACTTGGGCTTATTGCATTCGACAAAAATATGAGGTTTTTGATACTTTTAAGAAATGGAAAGATTTGGTTGAGAATCAAACAGGAAAAAGGTTGATATCAGATCAAACAATGGAGGTGAATATTGAAGCAAGGAGTTTGATGATTATTTTTCATACCATGGGATTCATAGAGAGAAAATAGTTCCAGAAACACCACAAGAAATGGTGTGTCAGAAAGGGTGAACAAGACAATCATGGAGTGTGCAAGGAGTATGAGATTGCATGTTGGGTTTCCCTTATAGTTCTGGGAAGATGATGTAGATATCATTGTTTACTTAATAAACAAAGGACCTACAAGCTATTTGGATGGTGGAATTACAAAAGAGGAATGGACAAGTAAAATGGTAAACTATTCTTTTTTGAAGACTTTCGATTGTGAAGCATTTGCCCATATTGATAAAGAAAATATAACAAAGATTGAGGAAAAATCCAAGAAGTGTACCTTTATTGGATATAGTGCTAATGATTTTGGTTATAGATTATGGAATTATGAAAATAAAAAAATCATTAGGAGTAGAGATGTCATATTCAATGAGAAAATCATGTACAAAGATCAGTTAGAGGGAAAGAAACAGGAAAAAAAAAAACAGAATACACAGTGTTTGATGAGATCACTGAAAAAGAAATTGCAAAGGTACCAAAAAATCAAAATGTACAACAACAAGAGCAACAAGTACCTCAAACTCCTACAAGTTTTGTTAGAATATCTATCAGGTTAAGTAGACCCCCTGAACAATGCTCTCCTTCATTGTATTATTTATTGTTGAATTATTATAGTGAACCAGAATTTTATGAAGAGGCAATGCAAGTAGACACTAAAAAAAAGTGGGAGCAAGGCATGAAAGAGGAAATGGATTCCTTGGTAAACAACTAGACTTGGGACTTGGTTCAGTTACCTGCAAGAAAAATAGAATTATAGAAGAAATGGGTTTATAGGTTGAAGGAAGAAGATGGAGGAAAAAAGAGACACAAGGATAGACTTGTTATAAAGGGGTTTGCAGAAAAGAAAGGTATATATTATGATGAAACATTTTCTCCTATTGTTAAGATGACTTCAATTAGGACTATTTTAAGTCTTGTGGTAGTAGAAGATTTTCATCTTGAATAATTAGATGTAAAAACAAATTTTATCCATGGTTATTTGGAGGAAGAGATTTATATGTAGTAACCACAGGGGCATGAGGTCAAAAGAAAAGGAGAATTTGGTATGCAGGTTGAAGAAGAGATTTTATGGCCTAAAGCAAGCTCCATGGCAATGGTATTTGAAGTTTGACAAGTTTATGATAGAACAAGGTTATAGTAGATGTCATTCTAATCACTTTGTTTATTCTAAAAGGATAGAAAATGAAAGTTATATTATCTTGCTATTGTATGTAGATGCATGCTTGTTGCGGGGTCCAATATGTAGGATATAAATGTGCTCAAGAATAAATTAGCTAATTCATTTGCGATGAAGGATTTGGGTTTTGCAAAGAAAATACTTGGTATGAGAATAACAAGTGTAACGTCCCCTGGACGGGTAATGCTATTGAAGCAAACTTTTCTTTTTCTTTACTTCTCTGATACCATTTCTATGACATTCCTGGCCTTAAACAATAGGCTATGCCATGCCACCAAGTAACTTTGCAAAATAATCACATTTAAAACTTAACCGGAAAATAGAGATAACATCTGGTGTTCACATATATAAATATATATCTATCTAATGAAATTAAATAGACGTTAATAATCTACTCATACACTTATTCATGCATAAGCAACATTAACATGGACATGCAACATATATATAGACATTACTCATTAATTATAATGCAATTACAAATACACATCATACAACGAACATAGAATCGGTACTTATCTTTAACATGTGACCACCAACTACGTGAAAACCTTCCACGAACCTCCCAGCCTTAGACCATGCTTCTCATCACGCTCAGCAGTGGGCCACCCCCGAGATGGGACTAAACTCCACCGGGAAAGAGAATTCTAGGCTTGGCAAGGAAAACAAGGAAGTTGCACAAAACAACAGGAAGGATTTTTTTATCCGAGGAGTCACTTATTCCCACAAACCACAGACCCTCATTCCCCACATGCCTATTCCACCCCAAGAGGGTGCACCTTCACTATTACAAGTCCATTGACCACTACACCTCCCTTACCTTAGGCCTTAGCAACAGGATGGATCAGAAGTCTCAGAGTATTGTATCTTCTACAGGATTCCCTCCAAGATAAATCACTTCCCATCAAACTCTCTCACCCAGGAGAGTTTCTCATAGGCCTGACAACCTGCTTCTTCAATTCAGCTCCTAAGCAATACAACAATAGCATTCATTTAACATACGCATGACAACAATGATAGAAAATGGGTATGGACACCAAAAGTGGCAACAGACAAATGCTAAGACACAAAACGTCTTAAGAGAATACAAATGCATTAGACTTCACAGGAAAAACACATATGACGACATTCAATAACTGCGGGTTACAATCACGCGTGCACCAGTGGGGAGTGTGTCTCTCTTCGAGGGTATCTAACCTCACTAGAGTACAGATGAAGTGGTGAAGGATCTGTGACAGTCGTGAGAATCGTGAGACTCATGAGGATGGTGAGAGAACCCCCGAACGTGTTGACTTTCCCACCTAAAATTGTATGCTCTCAGGTTGACACATGTCTCCCTAAATTCGCATGAGTTCCACTTAACACTCATCCCCCCTTTCCCCCAGGAACTTAGGAAAACATGTTTTATCGAACCTTAGCATCTAGGAAATAATAATATAATATTATTCCTTTAGAGGTAATCCCTCTAGCTTAGCCCCTATTCCTAGACATTGAGCCCCTTCCCTCCCTAGTGGAGCTTAGTCCCCCATAACTCTTTCTTCATGGAGGTTCTACATGCAACAATGTAATTTTATTAATGATATGTGTGTATTTACATATACAAATTCAATCTTATTGGCCTTAGCATATGGCTCACCAGCCTAATAAACTCATAAGTCTCTCAGCTTATAACCACTCAGCTCACTACCCTATAAGCATATTTACAATTCAACAGTAATGTCCCCCACCTCTTAAAGAGGTGATGAGGAGACTCAGTGGCCTAGGCACCCCCACTAGGTCATAGTCTCACACTGAGGGGAAAGGTCAACTAGCCTAAAGTTATATTTTGAAGTTGACTTGAGAAAGAAAAGAGATAAAAGAAGTAAAAGATAACTCAACAGAAGAATAGAAGTTAACTCTGGGAGTTAACCTAACTCAACAGAGAATTAGAAGGAAAAATTATAAGTAAGAGGCTGGGGCACACCCATTATTCATTCTAAGTTTGGGGTATTGCTTATTATTTCTCTTAAGCATTCAGTTTGGGGGTTTTGTTGTACAAAACCTTGTGAAAAACTCAGTGGTGAAATATCCACTCACCTTGTTCCATAGCTTGGTCTCAGGGATGAAAGATTCCTCCACACCATTCTATTCTCAGCATATCTCCTTTTAGAGCTTCAGAATATAGCAGGGTCGTACTGTTTGGGAAGTTTTTAGCAAGGGCGCACCATACCATTGAGGAGGGTTCGATCTAGCCCATCAGGAGGAGCATTGGGCATTCCATCAGTTGGGTTTTACTTGCAGGTGCTCCATCATCATTTTGAGGGTTTCTTTGAGGAGTTATCATCACTCAATCTTCAGCAACAGTTTGTGATGATTTGGAGGTTAGGAGGATGTCCCACTTTTCTGTATTTCTTAGATCTAGAAATATCTTCTCCCACATGATTCTCTTAGCCCAATCTACATTCTTGGAGAGTTTCACATCATTTGGAGGTATATTTTTTCAAGGACTAGTTGCCTAGGATTTATGCCATTCAGGAGGGCACAACTCCCTTGGAAGATTCAACATTTGGAGAGGTTCGCCTTGGACGTTGAGCTTGAGACTTTAGGAGGAGGATCCCACTACCCTGATCTATCACCTGACCAAGTTTGGGCTCATTTGGAGTCATCTACAATCAGGGTCGAATTATTGAGGGCTTCAGTCTTGTCTTGGAGCGTGGCTTCTTCAGCTGGAGGGTTTGTATTAATATCTTCTTGGTATTGGTCTTCATTTCTTATCCAGCCTTTGGATGCTTCTTTGTATTGATAGGAGCATTTTGTAGAAGCTCATACATGTTGTCTACTAGAGCCATCTGAAGATTATTCCAGATCTTCTCTTCTATTGTATCTGATTTCTGCTTCTATAATAAAGGTCAGATCCTTGCTTGTGTTCTATATCTTGAGTATATTTTGATCTTCATGTGTTGAATGAATCTTGTATGAACATACTTAATATCTGGAAACTTCAATAAAAAACCTGGACATCATACACAACCAAATAGTTAGTGGTCTCAAGAGAAAAATTTGGCTTGGGATCATTACAGTGGTATCAGAGCTTTGATCCTCCAAACCCGTGGAAGGATCGGTGCATGCAGAGGTATAGTGGTATTTTTATGGGTCGAAGGAAGAAACCAAGCAGTGAAACAGAGGTCGAAATGGAAGGGTCAAGGGATGACCATGAGCCTCTAGGCTTGGCTCTCATAGCAGTCGAGGTTGACAAGTTCCAGCAATCTGTCAACCGCACAAAGAGCACATTGGTCCAACACTTGGGCGAGTACCATGAAACCAACGGAAGAGGGTAGGTCGAACTCTCTTAAACGTTAAAGAGGGTTGACAAGAACCTACAAATAATGAAAAAGAATCAATCCAAGCTAAATGAACTTTTGATGCAAGTGACCCATCAAGGGAAGAACCCTTATATGTATGGGAATAAGGAGGCTGGTGGATCCAGTGGACGTCATGAGGAGATCAGATATAATCCAAAGAAAGCCCCCAGATCCGAAGGTTGTCTGGAAGTAGACATGGCCCAAGGTCAGATGGGTAGCAAGGTCAATCAGAGGCAATACATGCCTACATTCACAGATGAGCAACTTGGCCGACACTCAGGTAGTAGAGCTAACCCTAGACCTTACATGCCCACATTCACAAATGAGCAGGGGAAACAAGAACAGGTTGAAGACTTTGTGGAACAACTGGAAAGGAGTACCAAGGAGTACTACAGTTTGGATATGAGGGTCCAAAGAAAGATGTCCCTAGATTAGTATTGCCAACTCAAGTTCAAAAATCAACCTAGGACGAACCACAGGGGAAGTTTTGAGTTTGAACGGAGAGCAGGGAAGATAGAGATTCCATATTTTGATGGTACGACCAAGATGATAGCACAGTCTTGGGTACAAAAGCTGGATACCTACTTATAGCTCAACCCCATGAGGGAGATGGAGGCCATCAAGTTTGATACTATGTACTTGGATGGCAAGGCTCATCACTGGTGGTATAACAGACTCACCACACTTGGCCACAATCAGATTGTGTCCTATACAGAATTCACTCAGAGGCTCATTAATAGATTTGATCAAGGAGATCTTGAGTTACATTTCTGGGAGCTCGCCCAACTCAAGAAAACAGGTACAGCTGAAGCATACATTGATGAATTTTAGAGGTTGGTAGTGATGGTGCAAGATATGTCCCCGACCAGGCTCATGATGCTTTTCACAGAAGGGTTGATAGAACCCTTGAAGGGTTAGGTAAAGGCCTTCAAGCCTACTAGCCTACAAGAGGCCATTTGGAAGACAAGGAATTTGGGTCCAGCTACTAAACCAAAATTTATACCCAGATCACCTCTCAACAATGGTGGAAGAGATCAACGCCTCAAATAAACCAGGGAGGACGTGAACTTAAGGGTTTTGACAGGAGCCGTGGAAGAATAGATGAGAGCACTAGGAGAGAACTGAGGAGGAAGCAACTCTGCTTCACATGCAAGGAACCATGGAACCCATCACACAAGTGCATGGGACATGGTCAGGTGCACTACATTGAGGTCACTTCAGACAATGAAGAGGAAGATGAGATTGGCCAGATACAGAACATGGAGGTAGAAACCACTGAGGAAGTAGAGGAGGAACAGATCACAGGACAGGATAGTATGGCCACCTTGGCATCTATCAGTGAGGTGCCCAAGTATAGCACTTCCGAATGAGGGGGTTTTTGCAGGGCCAAAGAGTTTTGGTCTTGATTGATGTAGGAGCTTCCCACAACTTCATTGATGCAACATTATTGAAGAGGAGGCACATACCCACAGTAGAATTTGAAGGATTCAAAGTGGAGGTTGCAGGAGGAAGCACTATGCCCTATGACAGATATATTCTGGGCATGAAGCTTACCTTGGGTAGACACGAGCTGATACAGGACGTCTATGTCATGGACCTTCCAGACACCAACATCATCCTAGGAGTTCAGTGGCTCAACACATTGGGGCCTATCACCACCAACTACCAAACCATGGAAATGTCATTTATAGAGGAGGGTGGACAAAAGGTAGTGCTTCAGGGCATGACAGGGAATGCTACAAAGGTAGTCACCACCAAGATAATGGAACCCATCTTCCAGAGGGATGAGATAGTATATGCAGCCGAATGCAGGATTGTGACACAGATGGATGAACGAGGCAAGGTTCACTACACTCCAGAGATCAAGGAAATCCTTGACAGACACCACAAGGTGTTTGGGCCTATTCCTCCGGGGGTTCCACCAGATAGAGGATTTGAGCACATTATTGGGCTAGAGGAAGGGGCCAAACCAATTACCACCACACCATACAAACACCCCAAGAAGTACAAAGATGAGATAGAGAAGGTCATCAAGGAACTTTTGGACATGGGGCACATCAGGCCTAGTAGTAGCCCTTTTGCTTCTTCAGTAGTGTTGGTGAAGAAGAAAGATGGCACTATGAGGATGTGCATTGACTTTAGGGCTTTGAACAAAAAGACCATAAAAAATAGGTACCCGATACCCAGGATTGATGAACTGTTGGATGAACTACATGGGGCCATCTACTTCACAAAGATTGATCTTTGCTCTAGTTATCATCATATCAAGATGAGGGAGGAAGACATCTCAAAAACAGCTTTTAGATGTCACTACGGCCATTATGAGTTGTTGGTGATGTCGTTTGGCTTAACCAATGCCCCTGCTACATTCCAATCATGTATGAACCATGTGTTCAACAAGCAGTTGAGAAAGTACTTGTTGGTATTTTTTGATGACTTTCTTATCTACAGCAAGACGTGGGAGGAGCATCTCAGGCATGTGGATCAAATTTTTTCAATCATGGAGGAACAGTCACTATATGCTAAGGAGTCCAAATGTGAGCTTGGAATGACAGAGGTCCTCTATTTAGGACACATCATCGAGGAAAAGGAGGTACAGGTACATCAGGAGAAAGTACAAGCCATCATGGAATGGCCTACTCCTAAGACACTGACTGAATTGAGAGGATTTCTGGGTATGTGCACGTATTACAAGAAATTCATCAAAGGATTTTCTCAACTGTGTACACCTTTGACCAATTTGACTAAGAAGGGAGCCTTCAAGTGGGACTAGGAGGCTCAAATAATAATGGACAAGATGAAGGAAGTGATGAGTACGTGCCCAGTCTTAGCCCTTCCAGATTTCAGTCTTCCTTTTACCTTGGAGTGTGATGCCTTTAGGGAAGGAATAGGGGTCGTATTGATGCAGAAGAGGCACCCTCTTGCCTATAAGAGTCGGAAGCTCAGGGGTCCCAAACTACTCTACAACATTTATGACAAAGAAATGTTGGCTATAATGCATGCACTAGCCAAATTATTGCAATACTTGGTTGGTCCTAGGTTTTTGGTCAAGTCAGATCATAACAGTCTCAAATATTTATTGGAATAGAAGGACTTGAATGAGAGGCAACAAAAATGGGTAAGTAGAATACAGGCCTACGACTTTGACATTGAGTTTGTCAAGGGGAAGAACAATGCGGTGTTTGATGCCTTATCCAAGAGGCCATCCATCTTTTCCATAGCAAGGGTAACAAATAACTGGAAAGACCATCTGGTGATGGAGTATGCATAGGATCAATTTGTGTGCCATCTATTGGATAGGGGTAACAAATAACTGGAAAGACCATCTAGTGATGGAGTATGCATAGGATTAATTTGCGTGCCAGCTATTGGACGGATAGGTACAAGATGAAGACTTCAAGGTTATAAATGACCTCATCTACTACAAAGACCGAATCTTCTTGGTTCCTGGATCAGCCTTCAAGGATAAAGCATTGCAGGCATGCCATGATTCACCAATGGCAGGACATTAGGGGATCAACAATATGTACACGCAGGTGAGAGAAAGGTTCTCTTGGAAGGGTCTCAAGGAGGATGTGATTAAGCATGTCAAAGAGTGTACTGCATGTCAGGCAAACAAGGATGAGCACACTCACCCAGGAGGACTATTACAACCCTTGCCCGTTTCAGAACACAAGTTGGTAAGAATATCCATGGATTTCATCACCGGGATACCAAAGATGCAAGGAAAGGACTGCATATTTGTAGTGGTGGACATGTTAACAAAGTTTGCACATTTATTCGCCATAGCTACTGACTTCAGTGCAGCACAAGTGGCTGAACTGTTCTTCAGGGAGATTTTCAGGTTGCACGGCCTACCCAAAACCATTGTCAGCGACAGAGATAGCAGGTTTATGAGTACTTTCTTACAGGAGTTATTCAGGTTGGTTGGTACGGCCTTGACCCCTACCACCAGCTATCACCCTCAGATGGATGGACAAACAGAGATAGTCAACAAGTGGGTGGAGGGCTACCTCAAAAACTATGTGGCAGGGCAATAGAAAACATGGGCTAGATGGTTGCATCTGGTAGAGTATTGCTACAACACCACCCATCATATGTCCATTGGCATGTCACCATTCTGAGCCTTGTATAGCTATGATCCTTTATTATTTGTGGAGATTGCATTCGGTGACAGCAGGGCACCTATGGTACAAGACTAGATACAGTAGAGCCAAGACATTCTCAGGGAACTGAAGGATCATCTACAGAGGGCACAAAACCAACATAAGGTCCAAGCAGACAAGCACCAAGTTGACTATACTTTTGAGGTTGGCGACTTAGTCTATCTAAGGTTGCAGCCATACAGGAAGGCTTCCATTAAAAGAAGCAGAGCGGATAAACTGCAGCCACATTTCTTTGGGCCCTATAGACTCAGCAGGAAGATAGGGGCTATAGCTTATGAGCTGGATCTTCCACAGGGCAACAAAATATACAACATCTTCCATGTCTCCTGTCTTAAGAAAACCCTCGGCCAACACATCAAACCTATTGAGGTATTACCCCCCATGGATGAAGAGGGACAGCTTATTCTGATTCCGGAAGAGATATTGGAAGTCTGAGAGAAGAGGCTTAGAAACTGAAGCATCAAGGAGTACCTGGTCAGGTGGAAGGATTTATCCATTGAGGATGCCACCTGGGAAAAGGAGCACGTGGTCAAAGAAGTAGGTTTGGAATTTCTTGAGGACAAGCAATTTCAAGCAGGGGAGACTGTAATGTCCCCCACCTCTTAGAGAGGTGATGAGGAGACTCAGTGGCCTGGGCACCCCCACTAAGTCATAGTCTCACATTGAGGGGGAAGGTCAACTAGGCTAAAGTTATATTTTTAAGTTGATTTGAGAAAGAAAAGAGATAAAAGAAGTAAAAGATAACTCAACAGAAGAATAGAAGCTAACTCTGGGAGTTAACCTAACTCAATAGAGAATTAGAAGGAAAAAGTATAAGTAAGAGGCTCAGGCGCACCCATTATTCATTCTGAGTTTGGGGTATTTCTTGTTATTGCTCTTGAGCATTTAGTTTGGGGGTTTTGTTGTACAAACCCTTGTGAACAAATCAGTGGTGAAATATCCACTCACCTTGTTCCACATCTTGGTCTTGGGGATGAAAGATTCCTCCACACTATTCTATTCTCAACATATCTCCTTCTAGAGCTTCAGAAGATAGCAGGGTCGTACTATTTGGGAAGTTTCCAGCAAGGGAACACCATACCATTGAGGAGGGTTCTATCTAGCCCATCAGGAGGAGTGTTGGGCATTCCATCAGTTGGGTTTTACTTGTAGGTGCTCCATCATCATTTTGAGGGTTTCTTTGAGGAGTTATCATCACTCAATCTTCAACAATAGTTTGGGATGATTTGGAGGTTAGGAGGACGTCCCACTTTTCTGTATTTCTCAGATCTAGAGAGATCTTATTGAGATCTGGATATGAAACTTCTTCCACGAGATTCTCTTAGCTCGATCTACATTCTTGGAGAGTTTCACATCATTTGGAGGTATATTTCTTCAAGGACGAGTTGCTTAGGGTTTCTGCCAATCAGGAGGGCACAACTCCCTTGGAAGATTCAACATTTGGAGAGGTTGGATTTGGACATTGGGATTGAGACTTCAAGAGGAGGATCCCACTACCCTAATCTATCACCTGACCAAGTTTGGGCTCATTTGGAGTCATCTACCATCATGGTCAAATTATTGAGGGCTTCAGTCTTCTCTTGGAGCATGGCTTCTTCAGATGGAGGGTTTGTATTAAGATCTGCTTGGTATTGGTCTTCATTTCTTATCTAGCCTTTGGAGGATTCTTTGTATTGACAAGAGCATTTTGTAGCAGCTCATACATGTTGTCTACTAGAGCCATCTGAAGATTATTCCAGATCTACTCTTCTATTGTATCTAATTTCTGCTTCTATAATAAAGGTCAGATCCTTGCTTGTGTTCTATTTCTTGAGTATATTGTGATGTTCATGTGTTGAATGAATCTTGTATGAACATACTTAATATCTGGAAAATTCAATAAAACACCTGCACATCATACACAACCGAATAGTTAGTGGTCTCAAGAGAAAAAATTGTCTTGGGATCATTACATCAGCAGGGGTTCAGCCTTGGGGTGTTACAATTCCCTCCCCTTATTTTTTCACTGTCCTCAGTGCAACTCTTTACACAACAACAACAATATTTCGAAAATATTCAAAAAGATGTGGGTACTCTGCCCGCGTAGCATCTTCATGCTCCCATGTTGCATCCTCAGAGTCGTACCAATTCCATTGAACCTTTACAAGCGTTACGACTCGATTCCAGAATTTCTTTCTTTTCCAGTCCAATATGTGCACAGGTTTCACCTGCAAAGTGCCTTCTTGTTCCACCTATATCGCATTCCAATCAATCACATGATTAGCATTAGGTATATACTTCTTTAGAAATGATACATGAAATACATTACAAACAGTCATGGATGCAGGAAATGCAAACATATAAGATATTGGTCCAATCCTTTCTAGGATTTCAAATGGTCCACAAAATCTGGTTGCCAACTTGGAATAGCTTCCTAGTTTAAGGGAACTTCTTTTAGCTTTCACCCTCAGGAAAACATGGTCACTCACTTTAAACTCTGTGTGGTTTCTTCCTTTGTCTGCATAACTTTTTTGTCTGTCTTGCGAATCCTTCAAATTATGTTTAATCTTCAGCATTTTCTCTTCCATTTCCTTGAGCAACTCCGACCCAACCACTTCTCGATCAACTGGATTGTCCCAACTTATTCAGGTGTTTCACTTTCTGCCATAAAGTTCTTCAAATAGGCTCATCTTCAGCGATGCTTCATACCCATTGTTGTAGGCAAATTCTACCAAGTGTAAATAATCTTCCCATTTAGGTGGTTTTTCGATTAGGTACATCCTTAGCATATCTTCGATCACTTGGTTTACACTTTATGTTTTCCCATATCACTCAAGATGATAGGTTGTGCTGAAGTTTAGGTTCATTTTGAACCCCTTCCAAAACTTTAAGGTAAACTTTGGGTCTCTATCAGACACAATTTTCTTAGGAATATTGTGCAGTCGTTCTACCTCCCTCATATAGATATCAACAACATTAGTTTCCTTATGATTGGTCTTCAATGGAATAGAATGGGAAGCTTTAGTAAGTTTGTCCACTACTACCATGATTGCATCATTCTTCTTGCTTTTTCTGAGAAATCCTGTGATGAAATCCATTGTCACCACTTCCCACTTCCACTCAGGGATGGTTAACAGTTGTAGCAAATGAGTTGGGTGTCTATGCTCAACCTTTACCTTTTGACATTCCAAGGATTTAGCTATGTATTCAACAATCTCCCTCTTCATGCCTGGCCAATAATATTGTCTCTTGACTATTGAAATTATCTTTTGATATCCTGGGCTGCATAAGATAGATTGTGCATTTTTTTTTAAATCCCATTATTCAATTCAAAAGAGTTAGGTACATAAACTCAATTTTTGTACAAGAGGATTCCTTCAATTCCTAATTCATAATCCTCAACTTTCTACTGCATTTTACCTTGCTGTAATTTTGTTACCAATTCCCTATATTGTAAATCAACTTTCGCAACTTCAGAAATTATGCACTTAAGATCTATTTGATACATGTTGATGGTTGTAGCATGCAGTTCATGCACTCTTCTGATAAGTGCATCCGCCACTTTTTTGTCCTTTCCTTTGATGTGCTTGATATCAAAGTCATATTCACAAAGCAATTCCAACCATCTACTCTACCTAGCATTCAATGTAGGTTGATCAAACAAATACTTCAGACCATGATGGTCTATCCTGAGCTCAAAATTTCTTCACATGAGGTAATGCCTCCACTTATTCAAGGCATACAGTATGGCTACCAACTCCAAGTCGTCAGTGGCATAGAGCCTTTCATGCTCCTTCAGCTTCCTTGATTCATAAAATACCACAAACCCATTTTGACTGAGGACTCCACCCGATCCTTATTTACATGTATCTGTGCATACAATGAAGTCTTCATTTGGATCTGCAATCTTCAAAATTGGAGCACTGGTTAACAACTGCTTCAATTGTTGGAAGCTTCTTTCACATTTTTCGATCCATTGAAATTTCTTCCCCTTCCTTTGAAAGGAAGTGATGGGGTGAGATATTCTTGAAAACCCTGCAATGAACCTTCTATGGTAGCCAGATAGACCCATAAAGGATATGAATTATGTCACATTCTTTGGTGTTGAGCATTATCTAATGGCTTCTATTTTCTCAAGATCCACTGGTATCCCATCCTTTGAAATAATATGCCCCAAGTAGTGAATTTGGTTTCGATAAAATGAGCACTTTCTCAATTTGGCATACAATTGATTCTCTCTTATAACTTGCAACACCATCCTCAAATTATGCTCATGTTCTTCTTCCGACTTGGAATATACAAGGATTTCATCCAGAAAAACAATGACAAACTTGTCCAAATATTCCCTAAAAACACCATCCATTAAGCACATAAAAACAACAGGTGCATTTGACAACCCAAATGGCACCACTATGAACTCATAATGACCATACCTTGTTATGAAGGCATTCTTGTTTATGTCTTCCTCTTTAATCCTTACCTGATGGTATCCTGACCTAAGATCTATCTTCGAAAATATCTTTGCATCCTTCAATTGATCAAAGAGATCATCAATCATGGGCAGTTACGTTTTATTTATAGTCGCTTTGTTCAATTGTCTGAAATCAATGCACAACCTCATTGTTCCATATTTCTTCTTTATGAACAAGACTAGGGCACCCCAAGGGGATACACTTGGGAAAATATACCCCTTCTTCAAAATCTCTTCAAGCTGCATTTGCAATTCCTTCAACTCTGTTGTACTCATTCTGTAGGGAGTCTTTGATAATGGGGCTACTCTAGGAGTCAACTTTTTAGAGAAATCAATATCTCTCTTTGGAGGTAGTCCTGGTACCTCCTTGGACACATCTTCAAAATATTCCAGGACTACATGGTCCTCTAGAATCAACACCTTATCCTTAGATGCTTCCTCCATATGAGCTGCAAATATTTGACAATCTTTCCTGTAGCATTTATTCAGTTACATTGTTGAAATTTCTCTAATAGCAATTTCCCTGGGAATTCCTTGGACTTCTCTTTGATTTCCTTCCTCATCCAAGCAAGTGAATGCCTTGTTATGGCAATCTAAAATGGCATGGTGTTGGTCCAACCAGTCCATACCAATTAGGCAATCATATGATCCTCAAGGAAAGATATTCAGATCTTCCTTGGTACTTAGTCCATTCATGTCCACTAGACATGATTTCACCAACTCAATAACTTTCCTCTTGGCTCCTGTAGCTAGCTGTACCAGCCAATATTTCTCATGCTTGCTTCTCAACAGGCATAATCTTTCCACAACTTTACGATCTATGTAACTATGACTAGCTCCTGAGTCTATTAAAATAGTAAAGGCATGGTTATTGATCATACCTTCAACTTCAATCATGTGTGATTGACACTCAACTTGCTTGTTGTCCAGGGATGCATAGATTCTTGGTACTCTTATTCCCATGTCCTCCATTATTTCAGCATGTTGAACATTGTGAACAACTCTCACCTTGTCCTTTCTATGAAGACAATCTCTATACCTATGATCTCCTTTATAACCCCAACATTCTATAGGTGCCTGCTTTGGCCTTTACCCACCTACTTCTGCCATCCTGGGCTCTCTCAAAACTGGTTGCCAATGAGGAATGTTCCTGAAAAATGGTGGATTGTTTCCCTTCTTCCTTTGTTCCCTCTTAAATGTCTTCTTGTCTTCCCAAGCTTTTTGGAAAGTAGGCTTCTCTTTTTGTTGATCATGTAAGCATTTTTCTCTCCTTATGGTTTCTTCCATAGTTTTAGGATCTTCATATTGGATCTTCTCATTGATGAAAGATGGAATCCCACTCAGATACCTTTGAATCTTAACCGTCTCATCCTTCATGAAGGGAACATACTTCAACAACTCCAAGAATCTTCTTTCATACTCATCAATGGAAAAACTTCCCATCTTGAGTTCAAATAAATCTTTCATTTTCTTGTCATAATACCTCTTAGTTAGGTATTTCCTTTCAAAATGTCTCTTGAATTCCCTCCATGTAACATTATTCTCTCTGACGTGTTGTACTTTCACAAGTTTATCCCACCATACAAATGCCTTCCCTTTGAGTTGATAGATGGAAATTCTTCCTTCCACATCAGAAGAATAAATATGCAATTGAAAATACTTTCTCATGCCCAACATCCATGTCTCTGCATCTTCATCCTTCTTGTGCTCCCCATCAAACGTAGGAGTTTTGATTTTGGTCATTTCCCCTCGTAGCTCATCTTCCCCAGACCTCTTATTATTCCTAATAGGGGATGGAATTGAGTTTCTATGTGCTCTCTTATTGGAATGCCTCGGGGAGTGTTGGTGATGTCGGTTAATACTTCTTGTTCTTTTGGGACTTCCTGATTTTCTTGAGCCACTCTCCTTATCTAATTTATTTTCTACCCTTTCTAGGATCTACATCAACTTCACGTTGAATTCTCCGTGTTTCTCCCTAGATTTCATGATCTTTTTGTTATCTTCTCGGTGAGTTTGTACATCTTTCTGCAACTTTTTAATGATTTTGTTCTTGTTCTCTTCTTTATCTTTCTCTTCTCCATGCTCACTGCAGTTCGATTCTTCAACTCCCAAATGGAAATCCATTCCTCTAACTTGATCCTCCGAACTATAAGAATCTTGTGCCTCCTCCATGCTCTGCACTATGCAACAACTCGATTCGGCCCAATTGTTAACTCTGCAAAAATGTGTAGTCAACCAGATTTTTGTCAAGTTATTAGTCTTTAATCATTTTCCATAGGAACTAAAGAATCTAATTCAAGAGAAAGAATATCAAAATCCATTTTCAGTGGGTTTGCATCGATCAAGAATCCCCACGATTCTATCTCTAAGCCTCATTCTTCTTTGTAACAATTCACCATTTGGCGCTATCCTCTTTTATTCAGCCCTTGGTTCGCATGTGACCACGACTATGACCCATCACTTATTATTTGGGTGCTTATCTAGAACCATGAAACTTCAGGCTTCGAGCTTCGGCAGATTTCAAATCACATGACAACAATTCTCTCCAAGTGTCAGATTGGTGAACTCACGAAGTAGGGTGGATCAAGAGTCCACGTCTCCCAACATCCAACAATTGATACTCACTATGGAACTCTGGGCTTCGGGTTTTCGAGACTTCGGAGCTTTGGGGCTTTGAGAATTCAGATGATTCCACCTTTGCTCAACCCAAAACTCCCAAACCATGAGCCTCTGCGTACTTCCAGGTTACATCGGTGACATCATCACATCACTTTACTTTGGTGTAACAGAACTTCGGGGTTTCTTTCTCCCATTCCATCACAAACCATTTCTTCTAGAGTGTCCAATCTACCGACTTCAGGATATGGTGCCACATGTCCACTGGGGCCCACATTTTCAGTGTTTGAATTAAAAGATCCTGAAAATTCACATCAAACTTTATACTTTTCAAATTGTGGGGAGATGGGTCGGTGGTTTTGGAGTAACCCGTTGATCATTCCACAATTGTCTCCATGCTAAAACATACCCCTTCTGGGAAATCATGGTTTGTATTGCAGGACCTCATTATAGAATTATCTGTCGCGCATCTTTGATCTATGTAATGCCTCCCGACCCTTGATATTGATAGATCATGACCAAGTTAATGTGGGCCTAATCCAAATAACTTCTTTGCCAAGTTTAACTACCTTGTTCCACCTCTAGGAGTGCTACATGGTAGGACAAATGAAGCCGACACGTCGTCCAATTAGGTGGGTGATAATGTCACATTCTAACTGCATTTTAATCTTACAAGGTTCTTAACTCACTAACACGTGGCACACATCACATGTGTCCAAGTCATCCTTACTGACGTTAGCAGGCCACATTGCTTCGGGACTTCAGGTTTCAAAATATTTCACCTTTGCATACCCCGTTTCTCTCGAACTCCAAATTTTCGATCTACTTTACCTTCCACATCCACCGGGTATGACTATAAAAAATTAAGTTGGTGTCATGTGGCCCCACATGTTGGATTACTTTTCGGCTAACAAGGTCGTCAAAGTTCCATTCTGACTGACACATGGAAAGACTAAGGAATTCCACATCACCTTGGGTGATGTCCTTGTGCCACATCACTTTGAGACTTCGAGCTTCGGGACTTTGGAAGGATTCATCGTAGCACATCTTGTTTCACCCGAATGTCGAATTCTGAATGGTTGTGAGATCCACGGCTCACAACCACTTGCACGCATATTTAATGACTGAGATCCACCTTTCACCACATGCCTTACCTTATACTCTTGGCTTGATCTAACGATAATGATTCTCCCCAGATCTACAATGTAGATCCCCTATGGGACTTCAGAACTTCAGGCTTCAACCCCTCTTTTTCTTCTTAAAAAATAAATTCACTCAAGTCATGAAGTCCGAAGGACTTCGAGGTTAACCCTCATGCATCTCTTTCTAGATCTGGTGGCTGGAACATGTTGGTCTTTCTCCTATGCAGATCTTACAACCCAACTTCAAACCTTATGGTTCCAAACCCATAGTTATTGTAGTCTCTTTTCTCTGCTACCATTCCATAAACCGTTATACCTCTTGATCTTTATAACATGGCCAAGTTATTCTCTTGGTACCCCGGGATGCTCTGGACCTCAAATTTTTGTCCCTTTTGATAACAATTGACTCTAAAATCTTTTCTCTCTAACCACTAACATGGCCCACCCAGGCTCAGTGTCAAAACCTTGGCTCTGATACCAATTTGTAATGTCACTTGGGCGGTGACCCCGTCCGAGTAATGCTACCGAAGAAACCTTTTCTTTTCCTTTACTGATCTGATATTATTTCTATGACATGCTCGGCCTTAAACAATAGGCCAGGCCATACCATCGAGTATCTTTGCAAAATAATCACATCTAAAACTTAACCAAAAAATAGAGATAACATCTGGTGTTCACATATATAAATATATATCTATCTAATGTAATTAAACATACATTAATACTCTACTGATACACATGTTCATGTGGAAGAAACATTAACACAGACATGCAACATATATATACAAACATTACTCATTAATTATAATACAATTACAAATACACAACATACAACGAACATAAAATTGGTACTTATATTTAATATATGACCACCAACTGTGTGCAAACCTTCCAGGAACCTCCCAGCCTTGGACCACGCTGCTCATCACACTCAGCAGTGGGTCACCCCCGATCTAGGACTAAACTCCACAGAGAAAGGGAATTCTAGGATTGGAAAGGACAACAAGGAAGTTGCACAAAACAACAGGAAGGATATTTTATCCCAGGAGCCACTTATGCCCACAAACCACAGACCCTCATTCCCCACACACCTCTTCCACCCCAGGAGGGTACACCTTCACTATTACAGGTCCATCGGCCACTACACCTCACTTACCTTAGGCTTCAGCAACAGGTTAGACTGGAAGTCTTAGAGTACTGTAGCTGCTACAAGACTCCCTCTAGGAGAACTCACTTCCCAGCAAACTCTCTCAAGCCTGATAACCTTCTTCTTCAATTCAACTCCTAAGCAATACAACAACAACATTCAGTTAACAGAATGGTGATAGAAGCAATAGAAAATGGGTATGGACATCAAAAGTGAAAACAACTAAATGCTAAGACACAACATAGATAAGGAGAATACAAATGCATCGGGCTTCACAGGAAAAGCACATAGGACGATGTCCAATAACTACAGGTTACAATCCTGCATGCATCAATGGGGAGTGTGGCTCTCTTCTTGGGTGTCTAACCTCGTGAGATTACAAATGAAATGGTGAAGGATCTATGACAGTCGTGAGAATCATGAGACTCGTGAACATGGTGAGCGAACCCCTGAACGAGCTGAATTTCCCACCTAAAACTGCATTCTCTCAGATTGACACATGTCTCCCTGAAGTCGCATGAGTTCCACTTAACACTCATCCCCCCATTCCCCCAGGAACTTAGGACAACATGGTTATATCAAACCTTAGCTTCTAGGAAATAATAATATAATATGATTCCTTTAGAGGTAATCCCTCTATCTTAGCCCCTATTCCTAGACACTTAGCCCCTTCCCCACCTAGTGGAGCTTAGTCCCCCATAACTCTTTCTTCATAGAGGGTCTAGGTGCAACAATGTAATTTTATTAATGATATGTGTGTATTTAGATATACAAAATCAGGATCATTGGCCTTAGCATATGGCTCACCAACCTAATAAACACATAATTCTCTCAGCTTATAACCACTCGACTCACCAACCTATAAGAATAATTACAATTTAGTAGGGGCTCAGCCTTTGGGTGTTACATCAAGAGATGGGAAAAATCAGAAATTGACATTGTCTCAGGGTGAGTACATAGAGAAGGTGTTGGAGAAGTTTATAATGCAGAATGCAAAACTAGTTAGTACACCTTTGGATGGACATTTCAAATTAACTAAGGAAATGTGTCCCAAGACACAGGAGGAGATATAATACATGTCCAAGGTCCATTATTCATCAACAATTGGAAGCTTGATGTATACGATGGTTTGCACAAGACCAGATATTGCACATGCAATGAGATTTTTTAGCAAGTATATGAAAAATCCAATTAAAGAACATTGGGAGGTAGTAAAGTGGATTCTCGGGTATTTGAGAGGTACTTCTACTCATGCATTATCTTTTGGATGATCAGACATTGTTCTATAGGGATATTTTGATTCATATATGGCACATGATAAATATAGTGGGAGGAACACCATAAGGTATATTTTTACTGTAGTTGGAACAACAGTAAGTTGGATTTCAAAAATACAAAAGGTTGTTGCACTTTCAACAATGGAAGCAGAGTATTTTGTTTCTACAGAGGCTAGTAAAGAAATGATTTGGTTACAAAGGTTTATGGAGGAATTGGGAAAGAAGAAGTAGAATAGCAGGTTGTACCGTGATAGTGAAAGTGCCATTCATCTTGGAAATAACTCCACCTTCCATTCAAATAATAAGAATATACAACTTAGGTACCATTTTATACGATACATCTTGAAAGATGGACATTTGAAGTTGGAAAATATACATACTAGCCAGTATCCTATAGACATGTTAACAAAGGGAGTAACCAGGGAGAAACTGAGTTCCTGCTCAGTTTCAGTTGGTCTTCAACCATGAAGGTGAAGATGAGAAATTTTTCAAGTCTAAGGTGGAGTATAGTCGAGTATGTACAGGAGCAATGGAGTTGTTGTGATCAGTCTCCAAGTGGGAGATTGTTTATTGTGAAGCCTAATTATCTTCCCAATTCAGAGGTTTATTTCAACTATGCTTGGACCCCATTTCCTAAAAAGGGGTTGTAGGGGGGACTTTCCCCCCCACAACTATTGTCAGGGGGGTCCAGGGGGGGGGTAGAAACAATTTTTGTAGCCTCCCCATAGCAAGAGATTCGAGGGCAACGCCCCTGAAGCAAAATTTTGGGAAAATTGTCTTTTAAAATATTGTAATTTTGTAGTCAATCTGGATCGTTCATTATAAGGTCACAGATCTGACGGTAGAAGTTATTTTTTAGGGATTTTTTCTCTAGAAGGAAACCCTCTATTATGAGGGAATTGTATTGTGGTTGTGTATTATTGCAAATATTGTATTCTAAGAGAGGATACTGTGAGCGAAAGAAGAGGAAGTTACAACGGACATGATGTAGATTGTATCCATTCATTTTGTCAGATAATAAAAGGAAGGACCTGGAAATTTCTCTGGTGGATGTATCCCACATAGAGTAAACCATTTATATATGTGTCTTTATTGTATTGTGTACCTTTTGTGTTTTATTTCCGCATTTATTTTATTTTATTGTTCCACAATCCTGTTTTTCTAACAAGAGAGAGAGGGGGGGGGAGAGAGAGGGGGTTATAGGGGGAGGGAGGGATAAAGGGGAACAAAGAGAGAGAGTCGAAGAGGGGGGAGATAGAGAGGGAGTGGGTGTGATATTGCGAGGCATGGAAAGGCAATTTCTAGGTCTATTTCATGGTCTAAGACTAGGTCTAGGTCTAGGTATTTCCATGCCTTCCCATGTATAATTATTTCCATGTTTTTGCCTTCCCATGTATAATTATTTCCATGTCTTTGCCTTACCATGTCTAGGTCAACGCCATGTATTTCCTTGCCATGTCTTTTCTTGCAATGTACCAAACTTGCTAGTTTGTGAGAGTGAGAGGGAGAGAGAGAGTGTGTGAGACTGTGGGAGGGAGAGATATGAAGGAATAAGTGGGGTAGAGAGAATGTGTGTGTGTGTGTGTGTGTGTGTGTGTGTGTGTGAAAGGGAGAGAGAGGAAGATAGAGTGGGGGATAGAGAGAGGGGTAAATGTAGGAGGGAGGGTTGGATGTAGGAGATAGAGAGCAGAGATAGTGGCAGGAAGGGGTGAGAGAGAGGGAGGAGGGAGGTAGAGAGAGAGTGTGTGTGAAAAGAGGAGAGAGCAAGGAAAAGAGGGGGGTAGAGAGAGTGTGACAGAGGGAGGGAGAGGGAGATAGAGAGGAGGTGTAGAGAGAGGGAGAGCTAGAGTGAGAGGAAGGGGGGAAATAGGTGGAGACAGAGAGGAGTGTAGAGAGAGAAATAGGGGCAAAGAGAAAGAGAGAGAGAGAGAGAGGAAGGGAGGAAATAGATGGAGAAGGAAAGGGGGGTAGAGAGAGAAAGAGGGGAAGAGAGAGAGAGAGAGAGAGAGAGA
>CBVK0100286156.1:0-23313 GCA_900067695.1 Picea abies | reverse complement strand
ACCCTTTTACAATTATATTCAATCCTATATATAGCTGGGTTATGTTTTCATGTTCGGCTTGCTTGCCTTCTTGTTCTATTGCAACTGTTTGTTTCTTAGGTGGTGTTGCGCTAGCATCTGCAACTGCTTTCTGTTATTCTTCCTTCTAGCCTCTGATGAAGTTTTCATGACTCATGATTATTCAAAACTTGCTCAATTATTTCTCAAAACTGAATGGCCCAACAAATGGTTTGTTCGGAAGGTGAATGAAAGATCATTATGACCACCACTGCCTCAACATATAGAAAAGTCACACTAATGTTATAAGGAAATATATTAAGCTCGAAATTCCTGTGATATATGTGGATATCATTGGCCATCCACCTCTTCCACTCACTAATAATGGTTCCCCATCTTGGATGTTTTCTCCAATTTTCTAGGTTGCAAATTTCAGACATGTTTTTGAGACCCTATACAATGTCTTTTGGACCTACAACAAATCAGGGATGCTATGGAATTCTCCATCCTTGAGTGGAATTATTCCTCTCATTGAGATATTTTCAATGGGATGTTGTGAACCCAAAATACATTTTGTATGCAGAAGTTGTGGCCTGCAAAACGTGATGTATTAACTAGATTCCTTAGGAGCCGCATTCCTTTTGGCCACTTCATCTCCTAGGGCTAGGGTTTTGGATATTAAGAGTTTTTTCCTCCTACTATTTATTACTTTATATTAAAAGGCCATTTTTACCACTTTTAATGATCATCTTGTGAATGAGTGTAGTTGACACCCCTCTCTTTAGAGATAAACTACCACCATTCTAGCTAGTTTGTATTTCTTTGCATTTTATAGTTTTTACCTATTTCATTTATTAATAGAATTTGGTTCTCATTTTATTACTATGCTCTCTATAGTATTCATGTTTCCTTTCATATTTCTACCTTTCATTTCATTCTCTATACAATATGGATCAATCATATCAAAGCAATCTTATCTTTGTTGTTTCTCAATGCATGCTCTTGACGATGTTAGGGTAGAGAGAGTGGGGTCTCGAACTAATTTTTCTTAGGGAAGACCACTCCTGATATCACAAGAATCCTCCCATGGAAAATGAAAAGAGAGATCATGGAGTAGGATGTCCTATCAAGTTGTTTCTTGAGGAAGACTTTGCACGATAGTGGAGCGAGATTATGGAAAATTTATCCCAGATCCTTCTACAACTACTAACAACTACCGAGACACCTTTAAAAAAAAACCATTTCAGAGGTATGACACCCTTCAAGGTACAAGTGAAATTTTACATTCATTTATTTGAAGGAAAAACAGATGCAGATGTTTGAAGAAATGGTTAAATCTGTTAGAGGGTTATTATTCTATTAAAAAAAAATTGGACATAAAAAAGATCACCTTTTCACTCCTTAAGGCCCTTCCCCATGTCAAATATTGGTAGGAAGGCTATTGGAAGAGACATGATAGAGATGTTTCCAAAACATTCAAGAAATAAACCACTTAGGTGGCTTTTGTTGATGCCCTCAAGGAGGAATTCTACCATGTTGGAAACTATGATGAGTAGTGTTAGCACTCTGTAAATTTTGTTCGGCTGATAGACAAATGATAGAGGTAACTGTTTCAACCAAATTTGGAGTTGGGTACTAGCTTGTTCAGATCAGAGAGGGATATCTCGTGTCACTTGATATTTATTTAGCAATCAGTGGCTAGATTTAGTTTGTTTTGGTTTTTTTTTATGAAGTTGTTGGCAAGGAAGGGGAGGGACACTTAGGGTTGTGGAGTCAAAATTTTGAAATTGAATGAAAACAATGATTGGCCAGTAGAACTCTCCAAAGGATAAAGGCTAATTGAGGTGATGATTCTGAGTTGTAAATTGTATTTGAGAAAGGTGTAGGAGGAAAGAGAAAAACAAATAACTACATCAGGGCATTACTGAAATGAATTCTGAATTAGTTAAGAGGAAACACACATAGTTCGAATTGCTTAAGCCGAGAGCATCATAAGATGAATTATGATATTTTTAACTCTCCAATTTGAATAGAAGAAATTGTAAATGGAATTGAATAATAGAGGAAATACATACAATGAAAGGAGACAAAACCCATATCACCACCATTAGAATCTTTTCATAGAGACTTCAAAATGCTTCTACATATATATTCAATTCGACTTTCAGAAAGTTACAAAGTCCTCCTACTACGAGGGCATGCCCCTCTCCGGGAAGTCCAACCATTAATTTATCTTTTAAATAGTATATATAGATAAATTACATACGGGGTTCAAAAGGAATCATCTTCCCCAAGATACCAAAAATAGACATCGGTTACAACGAAGGAGTAACGTACAACAACTGTACTCCTATTTTCTAGGGGACGTTATAATCAAAATTGACGTATTTGAGATTTTTGCATTGAATGCCACATGTCTATATTATTAGATATTTTTTTGAAACATACTTAATTTAGCTTGAAATCTATTTCAGATTAGCGATTTCTTCTTTTAACGTGTCAAGCCAAGCATGCTGGT
Organism: Picea abies; assembly: GCA_900067695.1. Taxonomy (NCBI): domain Eukaryota; kingdom Viridiplantae; phylum Streptophyta; class Pinopsida; order Pinales; family Pinaceae; genus Picea; species Picea abies. The sequence continues at coordinate 20,798 of CBVK0100286156.1, read as the reverse complement.
TTTCTCCAACGCTTTCCACCACTTCAACTTTAACCTTTGTCTTCTATCTCTTGCTCCTTTTCCTCTTGGAAGCTCACGTGTGGGGCTCATATGCATATCTGTTGATGATCAAATCCTTCATGATGGGATTTAATCTCACCTCTTTATCTGCTCCTGGCTCCTCTGTAGGCTTTGTGTAAAATTTCGTAGCCAGTATTCGTGCGACCAACTTTTCTTTATTGTTTACTAATAAATTTGTCATATTGTTTAAATATCTCGGTTCATTGGAGACCCCTTGGTCCATCTTATCCATTCTCTCTAGTTTTCCAGAAAGCAAGAGCTTATCTCCCTTAGCTCCACATGAATTAGAAAGATGATTCGGTTTGTGAGGACCCCATTCGGGAATAAAACGTTAATCACCCAAAACAGAGCAATGGCATCCATGTTTTGAATGACAGTCATCATTGAGTGCCAATCATATGTTACAAAAAAAAGTACTAGCAAGGACTACGACTTATCAGGCTTTGTTATCAATTTCAAATGATGAGCCTTTGAATCAGTTTTATGGCAACGTTCACCGAACATTGCACTGACAAAAGTACCCGACCAGGTGTCTTGAGGTGATTTGACGGGCCGTCAACTTTCCTTTTCCACATGCGATCCTTGGATGTAACATGTCTAATCATTTTCTAACACGTGACATTGGGGTGTACTTGATTGGTTTCAAACTTACCCACTTTCCCCCCCGATATGTATTTGGTGGCGCCACATGCCCTTTAAACGAAACCACAGTATTCATATCGACCTACCTCCAAGAGATTAACTGATGTGCTATTTCTCCACCCGATATGTCTTATGACCATCGATCAGAAGAACTCATGATCCATGACCTGTCGGATCCCATTGAATTATTCTTATCTCTATATTTATCCTGTCCACTGGATCTGACCCCATCTACTAATCTATCGCTCCTCTAGACGAACTTAGCCTCCTGCTAAATCCCAAGGTTAGGACTCCATATGAAATTTTTTACAGTGATAACATAGGCTCCAATTGGGGATGCTACCCTCCCTATGAGGTAGAAAAGAACAATAGACCCCGTGCTTTATTCATTGGAGCATCTCTCATAATAGGTGTGTGTCATGCTCTGACCTGGACACTAAATGCTGAATATACTGCTAAAATATTATTGAATACTTTATTTGGGAATCTGAACTTGAAAATTCTTGATCATCAAGCTTATTCACACCTACCTACCCTAACGGTTGAAATGAGCTTCCAATCAGATGAAATCATAATGCCAATGTAACCATGCAAGCATATTATCTAACACTAGGTTTCTTTGCACATACTTGTTCCAGAATATGCTCACCAACACCTCCTTTGGGAATTTACATATGAATTTGATTCTTAGAAGTTCAAGAATATTGGGGTTATTTATTGTTTCTAGTAAAACTGCAAATGGATCTTCCAACGCATGCATAAGGCCAAAACTATGTTTCATTTCTTCCACTGCATTTTGGTTTTCATGTGATTCACCCTGTCGATTTCCATCAAGAGGCTGATATATCTGTTGAGACGGATGGAAGTAACAACCTCCTGAATCAGAAGACAATATTGGCTGAAGAAAAACCTCTGGTGTAAAGCAATCCATATCTAATCCTGATGTTGATTTGTCAATATCACCACCTTTGAGCTTGAAAGCCGTCTTAAGCCTTAAATCCCGACTATTAGAAATTTCCATATAACATGCGATAGGGTCATACAAATCGTGAAAAATCATTTCTTCTTGATGAACAAAAATAGAAAGGCCAGCCTCATTTGTAAGTGTTTCTTGTTCTTTCTCTATTTATTCGATTCTAGGAACGTTTTCAAATGAAATGGCGGTAATGAGCTTGTTCATTTTTCTATGCATATTAACAAGAACATTCATATATCCTTGAACATCTTCGGACATGACAACTAGATTATATGTGTCAAGACTATCCTCTTTTTCATCAAACAATTCTGGTTTGGTTTTATTAACCTTCTGGAAATTTGCTTGATGACTATCACTTTGCCTTTCAAAAGAACAAATGGAAGTAAGTTCATTCTCATAATCTCTTTGCAAATGTGGAAAGTTGACAACATGAACTATTTCACAGTCTAAAATTCTCATGGATGCCTTTTCAAAACCGTAATTTTCAAAGGAATAAAATAGAACAACTGCCTCTTTTTTATCTTTCATCTTTGATTGAAAAGTGGCATACATTGTTTTGTTGCTTTCCTGAAACTCTATGTCATTTGTTTGTTCACTGCTTGTAGTTTTAGAATCCTCATCTCTATCTAGGCCACTCAGAAATTTAACAACCACATCATTTTTAGGGAAAGAAAGACAACTTTGAAACACTTTTTATTGTTGGAAATCTTGTTGTAGATCTTTATTAAGTTTAGGAGAAGGAAAATGAATTTTGATAAGAATTTCTTGATCAACTTCATCCTCATTTTCAAGTTGGTAGCTGAGCACAGGATGCAAATCTGAACTGAAATAACCTCCCATGTAATCATCCACATGATCATTTAATGCATGTGAAGGTTGTTGATCTTCCTCATCAACAACCATTTTCCTATGTAAAGCAGTGCTATTGCAGTCACACTTTCATGCTTCCTTTGTTACCTCATGATTTTCTTTCAAAAACTCAAAGGAAGAAAAACATAATGGAAGATGGTTTTCATTTGTAAGTCCATTGTACCCTGAATATTCAACATCATGTCTGGACGATGTCTAATTTGAAACATTATAAAAAAAAATCTTCAGTGTTTTGAAAGAAGAAAAACATAGTGGCAAGGTTCCTTCACCTGATTCAAAATATTCTTCATTTTCTTTACTTTTGTCATGTGCACATCTTTCCATTTCCTTAGGTTGTTGAACACACTCCTTTTCAGATTCCTCTTTGACCAATGGATGCAATTTCTTGTCAAATTATATCAGTGAATCAGTGTGATTTGACATCAACATACTTTCCTTTGTTTCAACGATGACCTTAGAATTTTTTTTTAGCAATTCAAATGAAGAAAAGCATAAGGGAAAATAATTTCCTTCAGCTGTTTCAGTACCCTCTTCTCTATGACTGTGATGTGTAAGCTGATTCTCTCGTTATATTGATGAAGAAGAAAAATTCTCGATAGAGCAAATGCAATTGGCTATTTTGGGAGATCATTATCATAATCATCCTCATATTGATCATATATAGGCAAATCAGTAACATCTGCAATATTGTCTAACAAGAAAAAATTTGGGACATCAACCTATTCCTCAAAAAACTGATTTGCAAGATCATCTTCTTGACTATCTTCAAATGAATATATGAAACAATCAACTCTATGCTCGTCATGGGGTGGATCAGAAACTACATAAGTACCTTCCCTTTCAATAAGTGGGATATAATCCTCTGCAAAATCATTTTCATTCAAAACTTCAAAGGGACTTATGATATCGTCAATTTTATGCTCAAGATTCCATTCAAACGTGCTTTGTTCACATTCATCCTCATGTCCTGGAACACCCAATTTTTCACTTTGAATATGTTCACATGCTAGGATATTGTGTTGAATATCCTGAGAATCACTAAACATTTGTTGTAAGGTCATAGGTCTCCTTTCCATCAGGAGGAAAGAAAAATCTGGGTGAAGAGTAGTGGCATACTGAAGCATGGCAACAACTTCAGTGGGTTGAATTTCTTTGGGTAGATCATAATAATTACTGGAAATTTTTTTACTGAATGTGGAAATGGTCTCATTTTTTTTCCCTTTCAAGGCATAGAATTCTGTAAGCTGTAGGTCTAGATATTTCTTCTTACCCCAGAACTTCGAAAAACACCCTTCAATTCCTCCCATGAGACAATTGTCCCTATTTGAAAATGTTTGAACCATTCTTTGGTATCTACTTTCAAGGATTGATAGAAATCCCTTATACAAACATCATCATGGTCAATATCAAATAAATATATAAAATTTGCAAACCCTTGGATGTGTTTTTCGGTTGTGATGGAACCCTGTTCCCCATCAAACACAAGTAGGTACTCTTTGGAGGAAAATCATGAAGAATGTGGGGTAATTTTAAGGGTCTGTATCTGTACCGAGTCTTGGAGAATTTGATATCAAGTACGGGAGGTGAAATATCAGCCTTGGTTTTATGAGGCTCATCAGCTTGGTTATAGTTATCACATGGCTGAGATGGAAGATTTTTATCAAAATTAGTAATAAACTGAGGAGATATTTGTATAATATTAATAGGAGGATATATAATTTTAGGATTATAATTATCATCATTTTCATGCAATAGGTGAAGAAAAATTTGCTTGACATGTTCAGGAAAGGACCAGAGGTAATTTACAACAAACAATATAATGTCTTGGAAAAAACCCAATTTTAAGTACTTGTTTTATTCCATGATTACTTTTCATACCTCTGTCAGGGATCTCATCTTCGGACAATAGAGTCACCAATGATGTTTTGTAACCTGGATTCTGCATTGAGAGTGGAGTCGCCAGTAAAAATTTGAAGTTTTGGATTCTTCTACTAATGGAATCACCTTCAAATTGATTTTTGATGTGTGGAGTTGCCATGGCAGGAATATAACCAATATTTTCCTAAGTGTCTGCTACTCTCATACCTTAGAACTCAACTGTGTTGTTCTTTCCCAAGGAAAAATTTTCAACTTCGTCCTCGACAATGGCGCCAAAATGTTATCACTTTGTAAATTTTTTCTGGCTGATAGAAAAATGATAGAGGTAACTATTTCAACCAACTTTGGAGCTGGGTACTAGCCTGTTCAGCCAAGAGAGGGCTCTCTCGTGTCACTTGATATTTCTTTAGCAATCAATGGCTAGATTTAGTTTTTTTGGGGTTTTTTTTATAAAGTTGTCGGGAAGGAAGGGGAGGGACACTTAGGACTATGGAGTCAAAATTATGAAATTGAATGAAAACAATGATTGACCAGTATAAATCTCTATAGGATAAAGGCTAATTGAGGTGATGAATTTGAGTTGTAAATTGTATTTGAGAAAGGTGTAGGAGGAAAGAGAAAAACAAATAACTACATCAGGGCATTATTGAAATGAATTCTGAATTAGTTAAGAGGAAACACACATAGTTCGAATTTCTTAAGTTGAGAGCATCATAAGACGAATTCTGATCTTTTTAACTCTCCAAATTGAACAGAAGAAATTGTAAATGGAATTGAATAATAGAGGAAATACATACAATGAAAGGAGACAAAACTCATATCACCACCATTAGAATCTTTTCATAGAGACTTCAAAATTCTTATGCATATATATTCAATTCAACTTTCATAAAGTTACAAATTCCTCCTGCTACGAGGGAAGGCCCCTCTCCGGTAAGTCCAACCATTCATTTATCGTTTTAATAGTATATATAGATAAATTACATGTGGGATTCAAAACGAATCATCTTCCCCAAGATAACAAAAATAGACATCAACTACAACGAAGGAGTAACGTACAACAACTATACTCATATTTTCTAGGGGAAATTATAATCAAAACTGAGGTATTTGAGATTTTCGTTTTGAATGCCACATGTCTATATTATTACAAAATTGTCTAAAACATACTTAATTTAGCTTGAAATCTATTTCAGATTAGCAATTTCTTCTTTTAACGTGTCAAGCCAAGCAAGTTGGTTTTCTCCAATGCTTTCCACCACTTCAACTTTAACCTTTGTCTTCTGTCTCTTGCTCCTTTTCCTCTTGACATCTCACGTGTGGGGCTCATCTGCATATCCGTTGATGATCAAATCATTCATGATGGGATTTAATATGACCTATTTATCTACTCCTGGATCCTCTGTAGGCTTCGTGTGAAATTTCATAGCCAATATTCATGCGACCAACTTTTCTGTCTTCTTTACTGATAAATTTGTCATATTATTTGAATATCCTAGTTCACTTGAGACGCCTTGGTATGTCTTATCCATTCTCTCTAGTTTTCCAGAAAGCATAAGCTTATTTCCCTTAGCTGCACAAGAATTAGAAAGATGATCCGGTTTGTGAGGACCCTGTTTGGGAATGAAACATTAATCACCTAAAACATAGTAATGCCATCCATGTTTTGAATGACAGTTGCCATTGAGTGCCAATCATATGTTAAAGAAAAAAGTACTAGCAAGTACTATGGATTATCACACTCGACTATCAATTTCAAATGATGAGCCTTCAAATCAGTTTTATGGTGACGTTCACCTGACATTGCACAGACGAAAGTACCCAACCAGGTGTCCTGAGGTGTTTTGACGGGCCTTCAACTTTCCTTTTCCACATGCAATCCTTGGATGTATATGTCTAATCATTTTCTTAAACGTGACATCGGGGTGGACTTGAGTGGTTTCAAACTTAATCACTTTTCCCCTGGATATGTATTTGGTGGTGCCACGTGCCCTTGAAATGAATCCATGGTATTCATATCGGCTCGCCTTCAAGAGATTAATCAACGCACTATTTCACCACCTGATATGTCTTATGTCCATCGATCGATAGTTCTCATGATCCATGACCCATCGGATCCCATCGAATTCACCTTATTGCTATATTTATCCTTGCCCACTGGATCTGACCCCATTTGCTAATCTATTGCTCTTCCAGACTGACTCAGCCTCCTGCTAAATCCCAATGCTGGGACTCCATATGAAAATTTTTACAGTGATAACAAGTAGTACATGAGATGGAAAACTATATGTTAGGAGAGAGACCAGATGATGTTGGAGTACACCAATATCTTCCATAAACTATGTTCAAATATAGGTATTAGAACTACAAGTGGCACCTAGTTTTGAAGTATCACAATGTCCTACATAGGTGCATCCAAATAGAGATGGATTTCTTGGACATCTCCTCACTCGGACTCACTTATCAATATGTTGTCAAAATTGAGTGGAAATTTAAGTAGAGGAATAAGAAAGAGTTTGGATCTACAAATCCACCATAATAGAAGCATGGTAAAGGTGGACCTAAATCACAAAACAAAGGACAAAGCAATGATAGCCAGCCTAAAGAAAACTATTCTAAGTCATAGGTAAAGAAGGGTAACAAGAAATCGAAGGATACTGGAAAGTGGTGTGAGTTCCATAGAATACACTAGCACAACATTGATGAATGTCACTCAAAACAACAATTATTATCCGAGATGATAGAAAAATAATTGGACTCTAACTCATAATCTGATTTAGAGTAGGATAAAGGAAAGTGGATCATTGATGCAGAACCTGTAACACCCTGGTTTTGATCCTTGGAATTGTAATGTAAGGTATATATGTGATTTAGGCTATGAGTTGAATATTATGGAAGAGGGCTAAGCAATGTAAATGATGTTCATCAAAGTTATTAATAAAAAATTACATTGTTGGCTATGAGATGAGGAAGACTAAAATTATGGGCTATGACTCCACAAGAGAGGAATGAGAGGGGGTTTAAGGGGGATCAAAGGGGCCAAAGAAAAAATAATGATATTTTGTTATAACCCAAAGTAATTGTTGGTCTCCCAAATTAATGCCATTTTTCAATGCAAATTGACCCTTTTTTCCCTTTCAATACCACTTCTGCCATTATAAAAACCACTCTTTCATCACATTTTTCCTAAAATGGTCATCCAAGGCTCATAAGGTGAATATGATGATTTATTGTGTGTTTTTCCATAGTCTTTGATTAATTAGAATATTAAAATTGGATTATTGCTAATGATGGTTAGTGAAGCTAGGTCTTGTAACCTCACCAAGGAAGTATTGTAACCCGAGTTGGTGTTTATAATATATCCATGATTCTAGAAGATAATGAAAGAAGTGGGTTTTCTTCACAACACCCTTGACATGCTCTCAACTTCTTAAAATTGGTTCTAGAAAGCACTGGAAAGGTGTCAGGTAGCAGTCAAATTTCTGGTCAATTGTCACCAAGGTGGAATACCATCAACTAAATCAGTTCAAGAACATGAGTTGGAGATATTCTCATGCATTTCATGTCATGGGAATATCTTCCCGAATATTTCTAGATTTTTTATTGTTGTGTAAAATATTAATTGAGTTAATTTTTTTATTGTCGATGAGTTTGATGCGTCGAGACAGGGATCCATTGGGTTGACCGATGTATACTTAGAATTGTCATTGTATAAATCCCTGTTAAGGATTGTGTGAGAACAAGGTTGAATTTATAAATTCTGAATGTGAGTTTAATTTGAAGGCGAGAGTTGGGAATGTCCATATGATACAATCAATGAGTTTGTATATCGTTATGAATATTGCTATGTATTGAGACAATGTGATGATTAATAAAGGAATTGTGTTCTGAGAAATTTCATGTTCCATTTTCATCCGGTAGCCTCTTAACTTAGTGAATCACCGACTCGCAAGGGCCCACCACATCTGGTTGTCATTTCTTTCTCTGTTAGTATAGGTGTGTGTTAGTTTGTTGTAGAGGTAAAATTTATTTCATTTTTATTTAAAGTTTTAGTTTTCTTTACTCTTTCATTTTGCAAATAAATCTTATTACATATAACTTTGTTATGTGATTTGATTAAGAGGTACCTAATTTTGCATCAACATATTGGCTTCATTGAATTGTTCAAAATTCATAAGTGAAGGACACTAACAGGGTACTATGTTCTAGTGCTCATTAGAGAAGAGTTTGTCATATTAGATTGTTATGTGTTTGATGTTTTTTCCAGTATGATTTGTGTAATATCGATTTGGTAATTTCCTATATTAATTATGGTTTGAAATAATTGGAATCATGTTATGAACATAACTATGTAATAGCTTGATTTGAATCCTGAAACCCTCACTGCCATTATATTAAATTTCTTTGATATACACAATGACTTAAATACCAGTGCTCTGGTTTGATCCAATATTAAACAAAAAAAACAATCATTGTGTCATCTTCCTCAAAAGAGTTCAAGTTGTCTTTTAAGATACAAGGCCATATCATTTAAATATTCCAAGATTGGTATCATTGTTCATATTTTCCAAATAATATTGCTTATGATTCGAATGATTGGATTGATCTCCATAATTATTTCTTTTCCTTCTAGTTTACCAGTTGAATGCTTTTGATTATAGGTATTTTAGTGTCTCATTTAAGTTATAATTCTTTACATGCTCTGTTTTCATAGATGAAGTGTTGTTGAAGGTAGGAACAAGTTGCTTCTTAATACTTAGGGGTTAAATCTTAAGTGAAAAACAGTAAGCCTTTGCGCTAGTAAGTAAACTTTTATTTTGATACCCAATACACGTAGATTGCTTTGTTTTGTTTACAACAAGAATTCTTTCCCATATAACAAGATAGTGTATATAGTCATATTAGTGTCTTAACCCCTGCAGATATAGTATTAGCATCTCTAAGTTTACACCCCAGGATTGATGATTACATGTTCAACAATCAAGTCAATTAATTATCTCGACATTTTTGGTGTCGTTGCCGGGGAGATGCTACAAGGGAGTAGCACTCCTATGGATTATTTTTGCATGATTTAAAATAAATTTTTTTCTTTTTGTGATCTATTTTCTTTTAAAGTACTAGCATAGTATATCCAAAGGGATGGTGAATGGTAAAATGTAAGGGCACCTTTGCTTCAAAATTTCTGAAGAAGGTTCTAGACAGATGCATTCACTTTGGTGAGTACACTATCTCGCTAAGTTTTAAAGATATGTTAGTATTGTATGAATATACCTAGAGACCCTAGAGGTATATTTAGGGGAACATGTAGAATAAATTCATTGGATACAAAGACTATCTCGAATACCAAGTTGTTGGTAGGTAATTCTACGAAAGGAGGGAAGGAAAGTACAATTTCGAAAGACACTACCGCCAAGAAAAAACCTATGACAAGTGTAACCAATAATCCCATTGTTCCACTGATAAATCCTATAGTATAATCAAAGGTAGTGGGTTGCTCGGACCATCAACTTGAGAAGGAGGAGTTTAACCCAATTTTGGACACAGAGTCTCCACACATACCTTGAGAATACAGTGCATTCAAGAACATACACATGGATGAAGGAGAAGGAGAGGTACACACCAATGATGGAGGCGAAGTGCATAAGACTGAAGATGTAAATTTAGGATTTCCAATAGCATATCCCGAGACAAATGTAAAAATGAAAAACAACAACCCTTCAATTTTACCTCGCTTATGTGGGCTAGTAAGTGAAGACCCTAACTCTTTCCTTTTTGAATTTGATATTCTTTGTCGTAGTTATGACTATACCTTTGATGCTCAAAAGATAAGGTTATTACCGGTGACCCTTAAAGATGTGGCTTTATGTTCGTTTATGGGTTTGGATGGGGATACAATTAGAACTTGGGAACAAATGTGCATCACTTTTCTTAAGAAATATCATGATTACTGCAAGGCTAGAGAGTTAAGGGAAGAAATATTCAAAATGACACAGAAAGAATAGGAAAGCCTAGAGGACTACCTCGAGAAATTCCCGTATAATCTACAAAGGTATAAACAACATAAGTTAGAATTATAAATAATCAAAACCATTTTATTAATAGGTTTACCAGATGAATCCATAACTTTACTCAATTTAATGGGATCTAGCGATGTTGCTCAACTAACATTTGAGGAAATTTATGATTTATGCATGAGATATTCTCGAAGCTAGGACAAATATGGAAAAGGAAAAAGGGACACTCTCTCTAAAATTACTAAATGAGCTACAAGTAGTGTTACCAAGGAAAAAATAGGAAATCTGATTGAAAATTTTAAGACCGATCTTCTTGACACTCTCAATTTACAGATAGATACTTTACAATTCAACAAAAAAAAAAGATGAGAAAGCAAATCTTTCTATTATTTTTCCTAAATTTAGAGAAAAAAACCCGTTAAGAGAATCCCCCCTTGATGTTATTGAAATCTGTGCCATTTGTGCAGGAGACCATATGACCGAACAATTCCCCGCGTTGCCAGGACTCAAAGCAGTGTACTAGGGGGAGAATCAAGTGAATGAATAGTTATGTACACCGACAAAAAGAAGAAATTGGAAACGAAGGGCACTAGGTATGATTTAAAACCCTGCATCCCAATTTACTTCATATTTTACTAGTCATCAATATGCACCACAATGTCTAGATCCTACAATGCCTTGGAAAAGATGGCCCCAACAACAGGTTCACAAACTTCCTTGGAAACAAGGATGGAAAGGAACCGACTATGGGAACATGCCTTACTATACTTATCCCACACCTTTACAACCATCATTTTCCATCCCACTGCCTCAACAATATACACAACAACCATATCCTCAACAAATTCCACCACCACCACAACAATTACAAATCACACAACCCCGACAACTACAACTTCCAACTAACCCACCTCTAAGACCTACACAGTTTTCTGCTCAACCACTTCCTAACCCTAATAATAAGGTAACTCAACCAACTTTTAATGTTGAGTTACATACATTTCCTACCTACCTAGCCACTCCAGTAGACTTACAAGAAATCCAACTTGGGTCGGGAAGGGTGCTTAATAAATACTCTCCAACAATTTTTGAAGACGAATAAGAGGAAGAAACTCCCAAGAAAATAAAAAACAATGTGTAAATAAATAAAACTTCCCCACAATTAGATCCTTCTCAACTATCCAAGTTACCACCTTACCCAAAAAGGTTGACCTTGGAGAAACCAATTTTTCATCCTAAGTTTGACGTAGTCTCTGAGCTAAGGAATTTTTGCATCAATATTCCCTTATTACAAGATATTAAGGACATACCTATCTATTCCAATACCATTAGAGAACTTTGTGTCATGAAACCTAGGAGAAAGAATATAGAACTCGTAGAAATACAATTTGTAGGAAGATCAGGAGAACTTATGTCAGGACAAACCTTTGTAGAAAAATATCAAGATTATGGAAACCTGAATTTTTTAGTATGTATTAACAATTTTATTGTCCCGAACACCCTTATTAATTTAGGGGCTTCCATTAACATCATGAGACTCCAAACTATGGGACAATTACAATTACATAACCTTCACCCCACACCTATTATCTTAGAATTAGTAGTTAGGTCCAAGATCAAGTTGGAAGGTATGTTAGATGATGTGTTTGTTTATTTAGATCCATGGGAGTACCCAGTTGATTTTATGGTGTTTCAACCCAAAATCCCTTCAGGAGTTCACCCCTTTATCTTGGGAAGGCCATGGTTAGCCACTGCAGACTCATTTATTGGTTGTAGGTCCAGAAACATGCTCATTTCTCATGGGGACTCGGTAAAGAATGTAACTCTATACACAATCTCATGAATTTCAAAACACCCTATGGCTAGATGTTACCAATAGTGATGAGAAAAGTGTTCAATCCATTTTTTCAATAGATCAAATCATACAATTCAAAGAACTTAACAAATAAAATCAGCTTCAAAGCTTCTTGGTTAATTTAGATCCATTGCAAGATATTGATTTACCTTTCGATCATATGTTTAGCTTAAACTTCCAAAAAAATTATGATCTGAGTACTTCATCATCATTACAAATATCCCATATGATTATTTCAGATCATATGATATTTAACATCATATGGGTATTTCACTTAGAGGATAATGGACAGGTTCAATAGGAAGGACCCTGAAATCCACTTTAGGGAGTTGGCACAACTAAGGAAGACAAGTCCACAAGAGGCCTATATCACAGAGTTCCAGTGGATGGAATTCATGGTACCTAATGTTTTTGAGCAAAGACTAGTGATTCTTTTCACAGAGGGCTTGGTTGAACCCTTAAGAGGTTAGGTGAAGTATTTTAGGCCAAACACACCATAGGAAGTTATCATGAAGACACAAGATATAGCAGAAACAGTCCCCAATAAGACATCGACAAAATAATTTATCCCACATAAGGGTCAAGTGTCAAAACCTCCCCATAAGACATGGACATTAAAGGACAGGTTGGTTGAGGAAAATCAGAGAGAGCTAAGGAGGAAGAAGCTTTTCTATAGTTGCAAAGAGTCGTGGGAACTAGGTCATTAGTGTATGGGAAAATGTAAAGTCCATTATATTGAGGTAGTTTTCGATGAGGATGATGATGATGATGATGAGGGTATTGGACAGAACAGTGGCGAGCCATCACACCTCGAAGCTAGAGAGAAAGAATCATTGCACAATCGTGCCAAGGGAGTGACCATTTCCACTCTTTCGGGAGTTCCCAAATATTAGACCTTCATGTTCACAGGTATTTTGCAGGGACAAAGGGTTACAAAATTGATTGATGGTGGGGACACCCATAATTTAATTGATGATGCATTGGTCACCAAGAGACAAATCCCTATATAGAACTTCGAGGGATTTAATGTGGTGGTAGAATATGGGTACAATATGGCACATACTTAGAGGATTAGGGGATTGGTTGTAACATTGAGAAACTATACATTGACCAATGATTTATATGTTGTTAGCGTATACTCATGTGGTGCTAGGGTTTTATTGGTTGTACTCATTGAGAGATATCTGCATGAATTATCAGGACATGAGGATGGAGTTCCAGGACAAGGGTGGAAAATGAGTTATCCCGATAGGTATGTTGACAAACACCCCAAGGATCATGTCTAACCAATGCATGGAGGCCATTTTTAGACACAGGGATGTGGCTTGCACAACAAAGTTCTTGATCACCATGGAAAAGTCATCACAAGATCGCCAACATTATCCTGCAGATATCCAACCATTGTTTGGAAAGAATGAAAGAGTGTTGGAACCATTTCTAGTAGGGAGACCACCTGATAGAGGATTTGAGAATGTCATTGAACTAGAAGAGGGATCAAAGCCTATGATCACTACACCCTATGGGAATTCAAAGAGGTTCAAGGACTAAATAGAGAAGGCCATAAGTGAATTACTAGAGATGGGACATATTAGGCTGATTTCTAGTCCCTTCACTTCATCAGTTGTACCAGTGAAGAATAAGGATGGAACTATGAGGATGCACATAGACTATAGGGAATTGAATAAGAATACCATAAAAAAACGATACCCAATACCCATGATTGATGAGATGATAGATGAGTTTCATGGGGTAGTGTAATTTTCAAAGGTTGATCTATGATCAGGATACCACTAGATTCGAGTTAGACAGGAGGATATCCAAAAAATAGCATTCAGGTGTCACAATGGGCACTATGAGTTTCTAGTCATGCCCTTCGGGTTGACTAATGCACCAACTACCTTTCAGTCATGCATGAACCATATCTTCAACAAACAGTTGAGGAAATTCTTACTAGTTTTCTTTGACGATCTTTTGATCTACAATAGGACATGGGAGGAACATTTGAAGCATGTGGAAAAGAATCTCACCATTATGGAGGAGTAGTTGATTGTTTCCAAGGAGGAAAAAGTGCGAGTTTTGGTTGACATAGATCCTCTATCTTGGGCACATTATTGGTGTTGAGAGAGTAAAGGTGCATCCAGAGAAGATCCAGACAATATTAGATTGGCCCATCCCTAGATCATTCATAGATCTGCAAGGATTATTTGGGATATGAAGCTATTATAGGTTCTTTGTGAAAGGATTTTACCAATTGGTTGCATCACTAACAAACCTCACCAAGAAGGGGGAATTCCTATGGTCAGAGGACACATAAGTAGAATTCAACAAATTGAATAGGGTGATGAGTACTTTCCTAGTATTAGTACTCCCATATTTCACACATCCTTTTTTCCTAGAGTTTGATGCATCCAGTGAGGGGCTAGGGGTAGTATTGATGTAGAAATTACACCCGATAGCTTTTGGGAGAATAAATTTAATAGAGTCAAAGAATCTCTATTTTATCTATGATAAGGAGATTTCGGCCATAATGCATGCATTGGCCAAGTTTAGAAAATACCTAGTAGGATGACGCTTTGTGGTTAGGACTAACCATAATAGCTTGAGATATTTCTTGGAACAACAGGACCTGAATGAGAGGCAACAAAAATGGGTGAGTAAGGTTCATGCATATGATTTTGACATTGAATATGTAAATGGAAAGAAAAACATAGTTTCTGACATCTTATACAAGAGATCCACAACCTTCTCCATGACATAGGTCTCAACAGACTAGAGGTCCATTTTTTGGTGGAATACTCCAATAATAACTTCACATGTGTGCTAATGGAGGGAAGTATTCAGGATGACATGTACATGATATTGGATGAAATCATCTACTACAAAGACATGATCTATCTTTTCCCTAAGTCCAAACTCAAGGACACGATTTTGAGGGAAGTACATGAGGAACCAATGGAAAGACACCAAGGGTATCTGAAGACCTATAGGTAGGTGAGGGAGAGATTCTCCTAGAAGGGTCTCAAGGAGTATGTACTTCATCATGTAAGGGAGTGCATGAATTTCCAACATAACAAGTTAGAGTTTACACATCCTGTGGGACTGATTCAACCATTTTCAATTCCAGAGTATAAGTGGGATAACATTTCCATAGGATTAATTATAGGGTTTCGAAAGGTACATGTCCGAGACTTTATTTACCTGGTAATGGACAGATTGAATAAATATGCACACTTATTTTCCATTCCCTCAAAGTACAACACATCTCAGGTAGCATATATATTCTTCAAGGAGGTGTTCATACTACATGGTCTTCCGAGGAACATAGTCAGTGACTGGGATAACAATTTTCTCAGTATGTTTTGGCAGGAGTTGTTCATGTTAACCGAGATAGAGTTGACACCTAGTAATAGCTACCACCCACAGACATACATGCATAATGAGATAGTAAACAAATGGATTGAGGGGTAGTTGAGGAACTATGTGTTAGGAAAACAATGGGCATGGATAAAGTGGTTTCATCTTGGGGAGTATTATTACAATACCACTCATCACATGTCCATCGATATGAGCACTTTTAGGGAATTATATGGATATGATGCCCTGTCCTTTGTGTATTTGGTGCTTGGAGAGAGAAGAGCTCCCAAGTCCAATATTGGTTGTAGGAAAGTCAAGACATATTAAGAGTCTTGAAGGAGAATTTGCAGACTTCTTAGAATCAACAAAAGATATATGCATATAGGCATAGGGTGGAACACAAATTTGAGGTTGGGGACCTAGTCTTTCTCAGGTTGCAACCTTACAGATAGTCATCATTGAAGAAGAGTGGTACATAGAAGATGAGGCCTTACTTTTATGGACCCTACATAGTGATCAAGAGAGTTGGGGAGGTAGCATATGATGTGGAGCTACCATAGGGTAGAAAGATACACAACACCTTCCATGTATCATGCCTCAAGAAGGCAATAGGATAGTAGGTCACCGCTTCGGTAGATATTCCTCCACTAGATGAGGAAGGGAAGTTGGTTATAGCTCTTGAGAGGATTGTTGATGTTAGGGAGCGGAGGTTGAGGAGCAGAGTCATTCTAGATGACTTGGTCGTATGGAGAGGATTACCCATAGAGGATGCTACTTGGGAAGGAGAGAAAATATTACAACACTGTGATCTGGAGCTGCTTGAGAACAAGAAATCTTGGGAAGGGAGGATTGCAATTTCCTCTTGCAATTGATCATGACGGAGGATGAACAATATCCTATATGACTCCCGTAGACTATATTCAACAAGGAAAAGTGAGTCGGGGATGTTTAGTTGGTGTCACTAGGTTAAACAAATGAAAAATTATAAAGTGACATTAAATAAAAATAAATAATTATATTTAAATGAAATTGGAGGGAAAATAAAGTGAGTGTTTGATTTGGTCAAAAAGGGGAAAGATATAGAAGGCCCGAAGATAGGATAAATGGAGGGTTAACCCTTCTCTTTGGGTTATGATTTTATCTCTCATTTTTTAGTGCTCTTGGATTCATTGTTTCGTTGGGGTTTAGAAAAACCCTTCCACTGCTATAGTTTAGTTTCGGTGGTGCAATATCCACCCTAGATAAACAAGAGGGGAGTCCACCTAGGATTTCCATTGGAGCTTTAGTTGGTTATTTATGTTCAGTTGGAGGTTTGCATAGAAAGTTCATGAAGGTTTTCCAGAAGAGGTTGATTTATAATTTTGCAGGGGACCAGAGAGTTTCAAAGAAATCATGGTTTAGAGCATCCCCACAGGCTGAGGACGGGGCATCTCGTGAGGCCTCTCTAGACGTCCAATAGTTGTCCCACGAGGATCTTTGCGATCAGGGTTGAAACATGCCATTTGTATTAGGTTCATGAGGGTTATAGAAGGGATTAAAAGGACACTATAAGATTAGAAATTATTGGAGTAGAGCGTCTCAGTGAGCATCATAGATTGGCATCATTCCAGGTTTCCTTTGTATTGTTTTTGTTAGTAGATTTGTGTAGTTTTCGTGGAGCCATTAGAATTGTGTGTTTAGGAGTATTTTTTAGTTTTTATTACATTCATTACATATCATTTTATTGTTGTTATTGGGGGTTTCCATCCATACTAAGATTCCATGGTTATCTTCTCTATTTTCAGTGTAATGGATGCATGCAATATGTTTGACAATATTCCTATATGAGAAAAAATGTTTGTATAGAGTTCACAACATCATTAATACAAAGCGCTTGACATATTTACACAAGGAGAAATAATAATTTTTGAATACAAAAAATAATACTCCCACTTAACCTAGTTGGGGACATTACAAGTGGGCATTTTGCAGACAAAATAACAAACTACAAAGTTCTTCATTCAAGATATTACTATCCGAACCTCTTCTAGGATGCCAAGCAATATGTTCAGAGTTGTGACAATTTTCAAAGGATGGGACACCTAGTATGATCATACGAGATTCCTTTACATCCCTAGGTAATAATTGATCCTTTTGAAAAAGAAAAGGTATATCCTAGTCTTTACTGATTATGTTACCAAGTGGGTAGAAACCAAAGAATTTTTTCGTGCTACTGAAATAACTGTTGTTGATTTTCTATTTGAATATATTTTTACCCATTTCAGTGTGCCAAGAGAAATCATAACAGATCAGGGAGTGCAATTCACATCGAAGTTGGTACAATCCATCACTGAGAAAAATCAAGCATCAAAAATCCTCTCCTTACCATCCATAGGCCAATGGGAAAGTGAAGTCCACAAATAAGGTCCTTGTAGAAATTGTAACCAAAACAGTACAAAAACATCATGAGGACTAGGAATATCATCTTCTGGAGGCACTATGGGCTTATAGGACTACATGGGGGAGTACCATTGGACACACACCATATGAATTGGTATATGGAAAACAAGTTCCATTTCCAATAGAATTTAAAGTGAAGACCTACAAATCTAAATTAATTGGTCGAGATACGTTAATATGCCATCCAAAAACCACCCTTGTACAACAACATAGAAGTAAGTGGCATGAAAAGTTCATCCAGAAGAAACATTTTACTCTAGTTGATTTGGATCTCCTTTTTTATTCCAATTTTAAGAACTTTTAAGGAAAATGGCTTCATGAAGATCAAGACCATTGATGGAGGAGGGATCTCCTTCTTAGTCAATGGGAATCATATGAGATTGTACAAGAAACTTGTCAATCTAGGATGGAGGTGTTATGTAGGGAGGATTCTCCACCTGCTCCAGCCTCACTTTGATTCCTTTATTTCTTCTTTTCCCAACTAAACAATTATATATATATATATATATATAAAGAAAAAGAAAAACAAAGTAAAGAAAAAATAATAATGTCCTTTTGTGAAAACCAGTTTTTATGGCACATTTGGATAGGGAGTTTTCTTTAAAACCAAGCAACTAGCGGGTAGAGATTCCCCATTTCTTTTGAACAAAAAGGAGAATGTTAGCTGTAAGATGAATAAGTTTGGATTTGTCCAAAAAAGAGGAATTTTTTCTATGACTAATCTTGTGACAACAACATCGGTCGGAAACAAAGTTTCTCTGTGAAAATCCTTCTCATTACATAGCCTAGGATAACCATTCTTGTAATATTAACACCACAATTGGAAACCATATCCATTGCATCTAAATTTCAATGTTTCAAAATCTTCATCAAAAGTTAAAAGTTTGTAATAAATTCCTACATGAATATTGTTGTAATCATGTCCTTTAAAAATCAGTTTGTTTTGTTCTTATGTTAGTTGATGGAGGATTCCTTAAGGCCTTCCCTCTTACAAACCTTACCCCATTGACATCAACACATTATCTAGGGATGAGGTTAGAGACTTTTTAGTGCCCTATAATTTGCATACCTTAAATGGCATATTTCCTTGTTGTTAATCATGGGGATACATCAATGCCTCTTAATTGATGAATCTTCCAGGTGACTCAACATCAACACATTTATTTGTACCTATCAAGATGCATTGTGGTACTTTAGCACTCATTATCATCAAAGGTGAGTTGCTTTACATTGGTTAACAACATACCTTAATGGTCAGTAATCTAAATATTTATCTTCATGTTCAACATCAACACCTTTATTAACATGATGAGGATTATACCATAGGTTTGGGTAGTAGTTGAAGACTACATGATATCAACAATAATTTGTAGCAGTCAATTTCCTTAATTCTAGTTCAACATATTTAAATCCAATTTTCATTTCATCATCTTCTATATTTTCATTTTTTATATTATCAACAGCTTTTGAAATTGATATATTTTATTTCAGTTATTAGTTTCAAAAATAAGTTTAAATAATCATGGTTTCAATAGTTACAGGCAGTATGGTACCCATTGAGTTATCCTGTAACCATTACCTTATGTAGTTACGAGACCACTATATCAATTATAGGATGACTTGTGACTTTTCCAAATAAAGACTGATCATCATCTACAGTCTCGTAGTAAGGTTTCATAGTTTCTCAAGCAACTTTGAATTCTTCCCAACAATAGATCCACATTAAGTCCACAGGTCTATAACAACATCAATTTATTTCTTGTTTGTGTAAAAATGTCAAAACACCAACAATATTTCCATCTGTACATTATCACTTTAGATATCTTAGCAAAAAGTATCCAATGATCCTACAAGATCAATATAAACTACACTAGACCCATCCCTTGTCCGAACATGCATCTTGAGGTAAAACCTAGGTAAACTTGAGGTAACAATTTGGTTTTTAATATTCTAATTTATTAAAGTTATGGAAAAATCACATTAAAATCACCTATGAGTTCACTCCACCAACCAAACCATACACTCATCTCTGATTTCATCTCTTCCATACCCTTATCCAAACTTTCATACTTCACACAATAGTTTTATAATGAATAATATCCCATGCCCTATCCACCATAATTAACCCACGATCATCGCTCCTCATGCATGATCATTGCTTGGAATAGTCAATTCCCATGCTTATTAGATGTTCCATTAACCATTACTTGTTTCGAATCATTGAAAGGATTCGAAACAAGTTTAAAATTGCTCATACCCAAAAAATTCCAAAGCCTATTTTTATTGGAAACAAAAATTGACTTTAATAGGGTACTTTGCATTCTCATCCACGACTGAGATTCTGGAGATATGGGGAAATTAGGTGTTGATAGGACCGATCCATGGTATCTCAAAGAGTTATAAGTTTATCTAGAGTATAATTCTAGTAAGTCTATCCTAAAATCAACAGGTTGGTTACCTTTCTTAAAGAAATTTCAAGGGTTTGATGCCTTGGTCACCAAAGCATTCGCACAATGGTTTGTGTTAAGAACCAAATATCAATATAGCATATAAAAACCTCAGAATAAGTACTCAACACGTTGAAAAAGAGAGAATTTCAGATAATAAGCCTCTTCGAGGGGGAAACCTCTTTTTACCCCACATAAATGTTCAAGTACAATATGATTCCAAATGAAAATGTCTCCTTGGTATATATAGGAGACTAGGAGGT
>CBVK0100286155.1:0-23314 GCA_900067695.1 Picea abies | reverse complement strand
GCATGGGGCTTTTGTTTCCATTCTTTTATGCCCTCTTTTCTTTTTCTTTTTTTTTTCTTTTTCTTTTTCTTTTTCTTTTTCTTTTTCTTTTTCTTTACAAATTATTTGAAGAAATGAAATATCATTTGTCACCAAGATCACTAGATACAGATAATATCCAAGTCATGAGTTGATTCCCATAATTTATGGGGTGATAACAATGTGATACTTGATCGATGGTAATGATCTTTCCATTATGGGTAAACATCATGGTTCGGAACACATAAGAGGTGACGACCTTCATAGCATACATGTAGCTACGACCAAACAAGATATTGTAGTCGAGCGGGGCATTGATAACCTCAATGTCAATCAAAACAGTTTTTCCCTCGAGCTCGATGGGGACATTTTGGAAGAGTCCTTCGGGGGATGAGGGTCTGCCATTGTAGGCTCTTAAGGTAATGGCAGATGGTATGAGTTCAGGGGAACCAAGTTTCTTCCATATGGATTTGGACATGATATAGGTAGATGTGCCTTCATCAATGATGCATCGGTGAGTTGTAATGTTCCAAATTTTTACAGGGATTTGAAAAGCAATAAGAGTGGGGAGGCGAGGTTCTCTGCTATCGAGGTCAAATGTGATGAGTTGGGTATCAGCAGGGTCGACTGCTCCTAGGATGGAAAGTAAGGACTTCCACTGGGTGGGACAAGTTTAAAGGACTTCTAAGACTGACATGGCAGTTGGAGATTGTGCCAAGTCATCGACCAAACTATAATTATGAGCTACCCTAGCTTGAGGATTGTGGACATTCATGTGCAATGGGATGTGAGGAATACGAAGGGGGATTTCAGTATTAGGGAGAGGAATTATGAGAGGGGGTCTGGTTGTGATTGAAATTGCTTTCGAGGTGGGGGGAGAAGATTCAGGGGGTGTGCTATATTGACGACTGCATGTTTGCAAAAGGACTTATTCCTCACTAGTAAGGAGGATAGTGTGATCAGCAGAGGTGCTCGTATTGGGATACTGTCCCAACTGTGGTGGGGGAGGTTGTATGTCAGGTTGGGTATTTATGACCCCTTGGTGTGGGATGGGATTTTGTAGTACAGTTGGAGGGAGTTGTTGCACATATGGTTGTAGGGCCTACTGAGGTGCAGGCGGTGTTGAGGGACATGTCCATTCACAGAATCTTTCATCTGCTTAAAGTCAGCGATTTAGGGGAAACGGTGAGTATAGTGACCAAACTCACCACAAAGGGAAAGTGGGAAGGTGGTCCTAACATTGTTGTTGTTCCTTCCTTGACGTTTTTTGTTGTTTTCCCCTTGGGGGTTTTGACTCCCCTGGTTTTGGTTGCCCCTGGCAGACTAGTTCTGCTGGGGTTGGTTCTGGTTTCCTCCTAGTCCCAGATTATTATTGTTCCAATTTTGTCCTTTCTTTCTGGTATTGTTCGATTGATGGGGTGGATTTTTTATGTTCAGTTGTTCAAAATTTTGATATTGTTGAATGGGAGAGGGTTGAAAAAAATTAACCCCAGTGTGTGGTGGTCCTTGTGGTGGAGCCATAGGCTATGGGGGGGCAAAAAATGGAAAGTACAGATTATGTTGAGGTTATTCTTAGGGTATAGGCTGAGGTAGAGGGAGTACCGACAGTTGGTTGGGTAGGTGGGTGGTTTAGGGGTGTTGGTGGGGGTCCACTTATGGGTGGAGGTGAGGCAACAGAGTATGGATGTTGATAAGGGGGAGGAGGATAATAAGGGATTCCTCCATATGTCGGTGGGTATTGAGTTGTGCCATATATGGGTGGTTGTTGAGGTGGTGGGTTGTGGTATGTAGTGTTACCAATCAATCCTTTTGCTGAGTGAGACATCCCAGGTTTCTCATGGAAAAATGGCATGGATCTTGGGGTGTCCGGGAGTACCGTGTATAGGTATTCGAACTAGGCATAGATGAGTTTGAACTGTTGGGTATTTCTAATGGCTTCTTCTTCAGTCTAGGGGAAGGTTGTGGCCACATATTTGGCAAGGAGGGAAACAAGTGATTTGAGGAACCAATTGAGACACTGTTGGGGGGTAGCGTCAACTTTGTAAAGGCTACGTCGCCGACACCATTCATGGATGTGGTCGACAATATGTGTAGAGGTGGTTTGTTTGAAATATGAGAGTAGTTCAAGGCCATTGTCATGACAAATGGGTAATTGAAAGAAGGTCAAAAATGCTTTGGCCAAGGATTCAAAAGTCGTGTGGGACCTGGATTTTTCTTCAACATACCATTTGGTAGATGGGCCAGTGAGTGTTCATTGAAATAACCTCAATCAGATGGGATCATCCATGATGTTGTTAGAAGAACACCATAGGTGAAATGTCATGATATGGTTGGCAGGATCATCTCCTGCTTTTCCTTCAAACTTGGGAATGTCTTAAGGGAGTTTGTTAAGCATTGCAGGCCATGTGGAGTTGTGCAATATGGGATCATTGGTGAGTTTATCCAGATCCGATATGTTGAGGGAAGCTAAATATGGCATATGGGGCAGTGGCGTAGGATTAGTTCTGGCCATATTGTGATTATTTTGAGTACATGACCCTTGGAGGGGACTAGGTGGGTTTGTACTTCCCCCTTGAGAGAAAGTTGGACCCCCACTTCTGTGTAGAGGAGAGCGAGTGGAAGGTGGACCTTGGGAATTGGACCCAAGTAAGGTGGAACCAAACAAAGTTGATCCCAAGATAGTGGCACTCACAGGATTGTGAGAAGGTGGAGTCGATGAGTTGGAAAGACTAGGAACTCCCCCTAGAATAGGAGGGAGATTTAGCAAGCATCTAGAATGACGGGGTTTCTGTGGGTCCCCTATGATGTCCAACTAGCTGAGAGAATGTGTGTGAATGGTGGTGAGAGGAATAAATAAACAAGAGCCTTTGCTGCATTTTTTTTTTTTAAATTTACACGATATATATCCAAATCAAATGTAATTAGAAGGCGATCATACGTAAAGTGTTTTGATAAAGAAGCATATATGTGGATAGGTGGATTTTGTCCATGTGGGGGAACAAAGAAAACAAATGCTCGTGTCCTAAAAGACATAACGTCCTTCCTCTCAAAATAGCACTGGACCTTCCAATAGCACTCAATAGTGGGGTCTGAAGCCACCGGAAGAGAAACTAGTGAAGGATGAAGCAATCAGTTATAATGAGGGGTAGAAGGGGCATATCTTGAAAGAACTGGTGATATTTCCCAATAGCCACACAAAATCCGATCAAGGTGCAATTGCAGCCCACAATTGCCACCTGGGTATATGTCCTAAAATTTGGTCACTAGGTACCTCGGTCAAAGTGCAGAATTTAGATTTTCGGCCTAAGAAATGGGTCACAGGCTGGATCCTGTCCAAGAGGTGGGTGCCTCAAGGGGGGATGCATAGAAAAACCAAACCTCATCCTTCAACCCTTCATGGGTATCTCCCTGCCTTATGGTGTTAGGAACACTTGACTTGGAGGATTTAAGTTCCCTATTTGAAAACTTCTATTGTTTTGAAAATGTGAGAACCAGATAATGGGGATTTATTTGGATGCCTATCCCTGAAATCCTACCTAGACTAAAATATTTCTTTTGGCACCTCCTATGGAGGAAAACTTAGTGAGTTTTTAGAAGAATTTTAGATGTGGTCATTTGAGAGATTGGGGGTGTGATCCAATCTCGTTGAAATTAAGTGGGAGTGGATAGTTTCGTCAAGAAAAGGGTGGGGTGTTTCAGAATTCCTTTGGAGGAAACTTACTCCAACCTCTATGTTTCGAGATGAAAACTATGTGAGTGAGAAGTGACTTTTGTGTGTGAATGAGTGAAAGTGTGCCAAATTTTTAATGAATTAGGTGTCACCTTGCTGCATGTGGACTTCTCTTGGTCTTTACAAGTCTTTGATTACCTATTTAACTAAATTTTATTGGTACAACCTTGTGGAATTCAAAAGTCCCTAGGAAGCTAGAATGTGGACATGTGGGTCCTTTACTATTCATTTAACTCCCTAATGTGATTTAATCTAAGAAAGCTTTGAAACTATCCTAGATTGTGATCATGTGGGAATGTATGGGCCCGTTACAAAACCTTTAAACTTCCCTAGTGATTTAATCTGAGAAAGTAAATTTCAACACTACCCTACCTTTGTAGCATGTGGGCATGTATGGGTCCGTTACAATCTTGAGATGTGTTTTGAAAAATAAACTAAGAGGAGTCTCGAGGGGGATATTGTCCTCTCCTAAAGATTTTATCTTTTTAAGGGAGATGAAATTGTCTTTCAACCTCTTTCTGATTCTCAAGATCGCTTTGGAGCGCGAGAGAAGAGCATACTCAACATTTGATATCCAATTTCTAGTCCCAATGCAAGTTTTATATGTGATGTAGAATGATTCCAACTTTTAGTCAAAGCAAGCCGTCCATGTGGGGAAATAAAAAGAAAAAAGAGGAAAAATAATTATTTTTAACCCCTAAGTGCCTATGTGTTTTGACTAATCCCTTTATATAAGAGGGAATGTAAGTGTGGTGCAGATTACAACATGCATGGAATCATCTTTAAGAAGGCTTTGGGCCTTCAACAGATCATAAAAAAGCTTACAATGTGTGATATTTTGCACATGTGGATGGGTTTCATACTGGACAGAGGTGCTCTGAGCACCAATGCATGAACTAAAAAAGATTTTTGAGCGCAGGTGCACAGAAGGCGCTAAGTAATGCATTGATTTTAGTGCACGTGCACACAATGTGCGAACATGGGCCAATAAACCTACGCACAATTGTCACATGGACGTGAAGATAATTCTGGATGGAATTATTTCAACTCAGCTTTGAATTTGAGGTTTTGCAGGTCAGCTTGGGCCGGTTATGGTACCTACAGGTTAAATAAGTAAAAAGAAGAGATAAAATAATCCAAGTCGGGTAGGAAATTGATACCTTTCCCCAGTGGAGTCGTCAATCTATTGTGCCTCTTTTGTCACCTAAATGAGAAAAACGGAGGTGCTTACAAGCTTAGTTGGGTTAGCTAAGCAAGACAGCAGTAAAGGAAAGGGTTAGAAGAATAAACATAAAAGACTAAGCTAAGAATTAAACTAGGAAAGGAAAAAACAAATAAACTATTGTGCATAAGGACATAAGAACAAGAAACAAACAAGATTCATGTCACAAACGGAAAGGATTGTATTAGTGAAAAGAAAACACCAAAGAGAAAGGGGGCTTTGGGTCCCTTCTTCCTCCAAGGGAGGGCTCTTGGACCCCCAAGATTGAGCTCTTCTTACAACTTGAAAACTTGAAAGAAATGGTGAAAGAATCCCAACCTAACCCACTCAAAAGGTGATGTCGATTGCCCAAATGGAATGGTGCTAATATGCTCTTGATGAGAAAAGAGGTTTCCCCAAGAGAATAGCAGTAGCATAACCTTGCAAATGAATTCCTTGAAGATGTAGTGCACCCATGACCTTGTTTTATAACACCACTTTGAGGTATTGTGCAATCAGATTTTAGTGTGAAAAGGGGTTGTTTAGGGCACCTTTAGGTATTTGACTAGCCACCCATCCAGATCTAACCGAGATTTGGATGTCAAATTGACTTGGAAGCTGAACCAGAAGTGGGTGGGAGGCCGACCAACATCATAAATGCTCTGTTCTCAGGTGTGCACAGCTTTTAGCATCCATAGTCGTGCATCGTGCGCATGTGCACTTTTCTTGCTTTTCCTGATGGCACATGTGTGCGCACACCCTGTATAGTCATAGCACATCCTGATTTTATAACTGGTTGTATAGTTTTGGACCTTTTGGAAATGCTTTTTGGTAATTTTAGTTCATGGGTGAACTAATAGCTATTTGAAGATGCTGGATTCATGTAACCATTTACGGACAAAATTTCAGTGATAACAACTATCTTCTGGAGGTATCTATTTAGGTGACGCCACAAACAATGTCGTCAAGTATAGTGTAGTAATAGAGCTTCTTCGTGATGCTTTGTTGCATGGTATCTCTCACCTATGGGTCTACTTATATGCAAAGTTGGTTGTGTCCCAGTTAAATGGGGTTTACCGTGTTTATGACCCTACTCTACACTGATGATTCCTTAGGGTACATCTCTTAGAACGATTTTTTGATTACATTACTTATATCCATGTTCCTAGGACATTGAATCAAATCACGGACACTCTAGCTAATCATGTATTAGATTTTCATATCGCACACACATACACATGTACATACATTATAAAAATGTGATCCATGAGACATAAAAAGATGTAAATACGAATATATATATCAAAATTCTCAGAGTACATAGGTGGGCGCAAGCGCCTCAAAAAATAATATGTCTGGTATACATCGTGGGGATTATGCCCTCAAAAATATACAAAAAGAGTGCCCTCGGCACATGAGTCATCCACCCTAAGCTAAGCATGGAGCCTTTTGGCCCTACCATAATGAACGATGACATTTTCCAAATGCTGAAAAAGATGGACCCAGGTTGTGGCACCCCAACTACATGAGGCTACATAGATGGAGGGATATCATCGATCTCGGCCATGGGCACTATACGAGTGAGAACGGTGAGGTTCTACTCCACCCGTCTCAACACTCTCTCAGCCTCTTCGGCTGGAGGTCCCCCT
Organism: Picea abies; assembly: GCA_900067695.1. Classification (NCBI taxonomy): domain Eukaryota; kingdom Viridiplantae; phylum Streptophyta; class Pinopsida; order Pinales; family Pinaceae; genus Picea; species Picea abies. Next base: position 16,716 of record CBVK0100286155.1, on the reverse strand, counting down.
GTCACTGGTCCGGCAGCCACTGTTGGTGTTGCCTCTAGTCGAGGACGTTGCCTGCTCATCGCAAAATCTGTTGGATGCACTGGTCCCACATCTGTACATAACAGATACATAGTTTCCAACTACTCTAGTACACATAAAAATGATATATATAAAAAGAAACTAAAAATTAAATAACTTTAAAAGTAAAAAATGTACCTATCTCTCCTCACTCAGCTCCAGGAGGTAAGGGCATGTCTGGGTCCCTAGAAAATTTGATCCCAACATAGGGGTAGTCCTCTATCATTGGAATTTGTCATGCCCACCAGTCAAAAAACATGTCTTCAAAGGCCTCTATGGTCCTTCTGCCCCCCTGTCATGGCAACAATGTCGCCCATATACACACTGTTGGGACAGAGGCCACATGCCCCCGCACTGTCTCTCATGGACTGAGACTGGGTACCCTCTCAAAAATGAACAAGCATAGAATGGTCATGAACCCAAAGTTTTTTTTTCCACCTGCAACACTTAGTGAGTTGTCTCTTCATGCAATCTAGCATGTTCATACTCCAGTCAAAGATCCATGCATTCAAGCACTACACTGCACAATGCATGTCTGCTCGGGAGACCTGGTGTAAAGTCCCAGATCCAGTGATCCACCCAATGAGTAAAACTATCACTTTCAATGATAGGTTGGTGATCTTGTTGATTGTCACCTGAGAACCTACTTTCTCAGTGTCGGCCTTGCAATGTAGTTCAATCAACTCAGCAATGTTGTGAGACCCGGGGGAAAACCACGCAAGTTGACTGGTTCACCCCTCCTCGAGAGGCCAATCAGAAAGTAAATGTATTCAGTCATTGGAGTCAACGACTTCCCCTTGATAATAAATGCCTCAACATTGGGATGCCAATAATCTACCAAGGCATTCAGTAGCTTGGGTTGTGCCCTCATGAATGGACAACAGAAGAACTTCCACAACCCGCATTGTCTCAATCCGACCATAGCTAAGGGTCCTCATCGACCAAGATATCTATATACTCATGCTCCCTCTCTCTCTAGTGGACATACATATTGTTACAAACACGTTCATGGAGGAATTTAGCTCTTACATTTTTTTTTCTACCTTTTTGAAGGTGTACGCCGACTGTCTTAGACACAGTCACGTATGCACACGAGCAAATTATTTTCTTCTCACGGGTTGTCCTTGGACAGCCCGTGTACACATAGGGCCGCCCTTTTTTAAAGGTGCACGCCCCCCAAAAATCAAAAAGAAATTCAAAATGGAAGTATTGAAATGCAAGAGGGGTTGATTTGTACTTACTTAGTCTGAGCAGAAGTTCGTTTCGTCCTTTGAAGCTCCCAGAATCAACTCTTTTAGCAAAGGATTTTTTTTGTCTTTTTGGTCAATTCTCAATTTGCAATGGTGATAATGAGTTGCTAGCTTTTATTTATAGACTTTTTTGGCCCTTTTTGTCATTTTTTGGACCCTTTTGTTGTTTTTTCTAGCTTGAAAATCATTTAGCATGGTTCTTGAGTTTCTCATTGGATGTTACAAAACACTTCACTTTTGGTTTGGAAAAAAATTTGGGAGATGGGTCACTTTTAAAGGTCCTTTGTTAAAAAGTCATTTTTCCAACTTTGTACATTTAAGCTAGGATTCCACCTCCCCTTTTTGCATCTCATTGTCTTTTCCAATTTTCCATAGGGTCGATCCCATCGAATTATGACAAGGAACCATCATTGTTGCTTTAGAAGTGTCGTAATTTGGTGGTAGAGACTACCTCTACATGGATGCCCTAGGTAGATCCTAGTTGCATTTTTGGTGTCCATGATGTCATCAATGACTTTAGGCTCAGGAGTCCTTGTTAGTATTGTCCTAATTACAAGTTTGAGCCTAATACATCTGATATGTTATCACTCTTGACCTCACCCTTGGGACTCCTATAAAACAACTCTTCTTTTAATCCCTTTTCAGACTCTTTAAACATGAAAAGATTGACGAGCGTGTTGTCCTTCAAGCTCACCAAACTAAAATTTGAAGGCACGTCTGTCCAGAGGTATTTTACCCCTTTTTTGGTCCGAATGGTCAATTTTACGAACAAAAGTATGCTCTAGGAACTTTGGTTCGCTAGAAGAGTATTCTCAGGTATAATTTTAACCCTTTTTCGGGCTTGAGGGACTAAATTTACGAAAAAGGAACCCCCATGGAGTCCATAGTTAATCTCTTTTCAGACTCCCTAAAATTGAAAATATTGTCGAGTGACTGTGTTCCTTCACACTCGTTAAATTGGTCCAAAGGAACATCCCCTACGGAGTCCATAGTTAATCTCTTTTCAGACTCCTTAAAACTGAAAAGATCGTCGAGTGAGCTTGTTCTTTCACACTCATTAATCGATTCAGAAAAACAACTACTAGCATGAGTTTACCCCTTTTCTGGCCTATAGATTAAGGAGGAAAAAGGTACACCTTGGGAGATTCGTCTCGCCGGGAGAGTTCTCCTCAACAAATTTCACTTTTTTGGGCTAGGGAGACTAAATCTAGAAAAAGGGAGCAAGTCCATAGTTAAGCTCTTTTCAGACTCCTTAAAATTGAAAAGATTGTCGAGTGATCTTGTTTGTGTCACACTCGTTAAAATGGTTTTGAATAGATGTTTTTTCAGTGCTATTTTACCCCTTTTTCGAACCGACTAGACTACCTTCGAAAAAGGTACCCCAATGGAGTCTTCTTTTGTGCTTTTTCAGACTCTCTAAAAATGAAAAACCATTGAGCTTACCTTCTCTGGGCTCGTTAAAATTACATTGAAGGACGTTATCATTGTGTCCTATTAATCACATTTTCATCCCTGCATCTTTGTGATCCAGGTGGATATTGGTGGCCACCCACCTATTCCACTTGGACCCACACCATTTCTTCTTTCGGTTTTTCAGTTTCCTTAATTGTAGCACAATTTACTATTTTTAGCAGTTCTTCGGGTCCTGAACTTCCGGAGCTGTTTTGAGGCCCTAAACGATGTTTTTTGGGCATGAATGCTCCGGCGAATATGAGTCCATTCCAAACTCGATATTCATTGTCAACAATGTAGTCCTTGGATAGATATTTCTAACGATGTATCATGTGCATCAAATGGAGATAGTATGCCAAAGTTACGACCCCGGGAAATTGATGTACCAATTTACCCCAACAGGGCTCATATTCTGGCGTTTCATCTCCTAGGGTTAGGTTTTTGGATGTTTAGGGTTTTCCATTGTTTCTCAGTAATATATAGGCCTTTGATCCTCATTGTAACAGACAATTTAGAGGCAAGTAACCACCACATCTCTTCTCAGAGATAAGCTACCAGTGCCCTAGCTAGTTTATCTCTATTCTGTCTATAAGCATTTTTCAGTTATTTGTTATTAACGAAATGAAGTCTTATTTCCACTGCATCTCTGTGTTTATGTGTATTTATGCATTTCATTGTGTTCCTACATAAATCGGGATCACTTTGTCCTAATGTCGGCTCCATGTTGCTCTCAACTGAACCTTTGAAGCATGCCTTGTACGCAAGCCTTGTATCACTTTGCCTTTGCATCTTGACACCTTGACACATGGAGGAATTTTCCCGAGTGTCCTTTCCCTACACATGTCTCCTTTCTATGAGCATTAGTGTGTTCCTTACGCTTGGAACTAGTATGCTTTGTGACACTCGTTCCTCCTTTGTAGCGTAGCATTCTTTTATTCTTTTTCAAGCTTTCCAACATTATTGAAAAAGATAAAAAAAAAATCAAATATACCCCAAAAAGAGGACAATAAAAGTATTTTCCTTCTTTTTTTGGCAGCACAATGAGTCGCCCTAGAACATCCTTTCATTTGTTCGTCAAGATTTTGGATTTAATATGACCTTAGGAAGTTGTTCTCGCTACATAGAGTTGTGTCCTCCTCCATTTGGTTATTCTTCCAAACACATTGAGAGTTTGTGTTGTCTCCTACATTGTGAACTTATGTAAATGTCATGTTGCCTGAGTCTAATCATTTGTTGTGCTATTGTACAAGGGAAGTGTTACCCAACTTGAGTCGGTCTCTCTATAGTTTGTCTCTTTCCCTCATGCCCTACCATCCCCAAAAGTCCAATCAAGTCCTTGTTTGAAATTACTGAAGTTCTCTACCTGATCACTGAGATCCTCTTGTATGTTCCCTGATGAGCTGTCGAAGACGTTTGGGTAGTGAATTCGTACACTCACATTACACTCCTACCCAATTTTTGAAGATCTTGAAGTTGTTTCTTGAGCTCTGAAGGCCTCATCTCCAGCCATCAGGCGTCTTTGGCTTCTTGAAGATGGATACTATACATGTATATCTTTGATTTTGAGATGTAGATCCATTGTGTATTTCTCACGGCTACACTTTATATAGTTATATGACATGGATCTGTGGTGTATTTGATTAGCATCCATGATTTATTTCATCCCGAGCATGGGTATGCCCGCCTCAGTGAGAAAATTATTATTTTTTGCAGATGGCACCTCCCGAACTCTGGTCCCGGGCTCACTTGCTTCGTACGTTGGTGAATATTTGTAATGTATTTTGGCCATCAGATGATATTTTGACCTCACACATTAGGGGGCATTTTTTATAACCCTAAATTGCACCATACATGCATACCTGGCATCAGGCCCTCTTACTTACCATTTTTTCCAAGCCATCACTGAACAACTCTTCTTAAAACCCATATTTTTGAAGATGTACACGCCCTGCACCATTACTGCCCACGTACACATGCTTGTTGCACCACTACATCTCACGTGGATACGCTAGCTACTCCATTACAACCCGTGTATACTCGCAAAAGTTGTAAAAATTAAAAAGTTGCAAGGAATTCGTTGAGATTACGGGCTATTGGGTAGTTTCCCAACTGTCCCATCGTCTATAGCCCATCACCCAACTGAATAACCATCATTTTTTCATATAAAAGGAGGTGTTGGGGTATCATTCCAAAGATAAGCATAAGAACAATGAAACTCTGCCCATTTTACTTTCCCCCCTTGCCCCAAGAATTTGCAGCCACATTGTGAGTTTTGAGCTAGAATTCCCTATTCTTGCCTTTTTCCTCCATTGCAAGCCTAATCCATTCCCTAGAGAGAGATGAAGAGTACAAAGGTACGTGGAAGTGCAGTTGGAGCTTGGTGAAGAGGAGCTTGGACCAGGTTTGAGGAGCAGTCGTCAATCTCATTGTAAGTAACTTTATGAGATTAATAAAAAGGAATATTTTTTCTATCCTGAATATGATGTGTTCAATCTTTATGTTTGATTTAGATTTGATTATGAAATATAACCCACTAATTCATATATAATATGCAATTTCGTAGTTCTTTGTTTGTCTGTTTATGAATACAGGTCAGCCTTGGGAAGAGACTTGTAGTTGAGGAACAATCGAACGCAAAAGGATCGACACTGGACACAGAGTTTAAGATAGAGTTACCGAATGTTTTTACCTTGTGTTTTATGCATGAATGTGGGGTGTATTTGGGGTAGTTTTTAAAAAGTAGGAGACTTTAAACAGTTATCTCTGCCTACATGTTGAACCCTAGTGTAGTCCATAGGGGGTTTTTCCCACTATAGCAAACACTACCCCCAAACATTTGCACAGAACCATAACAAAATGAAAGTGTGTCGGTTAGGGATTAAGTCCCAACGTGTAGTCCGGTCGGTCCGTCGGTGGTTGAGAAGACTCTATCTAGGTGGAGGTTGTTGAAATATTGTAACCACAAAGAGTATTCTATTTATTATTGAGTTATTATTCATTATCTCAATCCCCTTTTGTGGATTGATCATGTTGGTCATTGTAATTGACCAAATCCCCTTTTGTGGATTGGTCAAACCCTAAATATAATATGCAAATTTCGAAGTCGACCCTGTTGGAGAAATTTCTATTTTCGACACACTAGTTCAATGAGAGTTAACTGACTAGTTCTATTTTAGACTTTATATTTTTACCACCACTATTATGCATGCATGCATTCCTAAGGAAAGCTAACTGCTTTATTGCTTTTCTTAATTATGGAATGTTTTTCCCTATATATGAGTGTATTCCACTCATTCATTGTATCATATTGATCATGATCTATGTATCAATCATCAACTCATTGGAGTAGTGTGAATATATTTCTCATTCTTCCATATTGAATCTCACTTCCTCTCTTGATAAGATTTGTTTGTGCAAGCTTTAGCTAGATCTCCTATGCAGGTTTCCATGAAACACTAACATGGTATCAGAGCTATGCATCTTGGAGCAAGCCAGACAAGCCAAAGAATAAGGAAAATTGGAGTTTCCGTGAGCTAAATCCATGGTCATACCTTTCAGCAGTTATTACTCCCAAAATATTACGTTTTTTAGGAAATGGCCCTTGAAGAAAATAAATCGGCCTATTTTGGAAGTGGGTTTGAAACCGTTTGGCGAGATTCTTCAGCGTTTTCTCATAAAGTAAGCCGCAAGATAGCCTCCTAAAACTAATATGAATCTATGGTCGTACCTTTCTACATTCATTGCTCCCAAAATATTAAGTTTTTGATAGTGCAATTAGCCATACCTTCAATCATACCTTTACCATGTCGTGTTTGAAGGCCCTTTTCTCCAATATACCCCAGTCTTTGATGCCACAACATGGTCTTCTTTTTTGGGACAGTATTGGTCTTGTCTCCTTCATTTCTCTACTCAGGGACAATGGAATTGTTACACCCATTAGTATAAGTGCTTCCCAACAACTTGTACAAAGTTCCACACCGAACTCCCCTCATCAACACCATTTATCCTCGTACCATATTGCAAGTGCCCTTTCCAAATACAGCATCCACTCCTGCATCATCCAACTTGCTTACAAATATTAGGCTCCTGGCTAGTTTTGGAATGTGCAGAACCCCAGGGAGAGTTTTAATCCTTCCATATTGTTATCACTGAAATTCCGTCCACACATGGTTACAAGGACTCAGCATCGTCAAACAGTGACAAATTCATCCATGGACTTGAATTAACACCAAAGCATTCATAAAAGGGTCAAAAACTATACAAAGTAGTGAAAAATTGAAGGGCTCCATGAAGACACTGGGCGCACACGCACATGCACGGAACAGGAACGCAGAAATCTCGCACATGCGTACGATGGGCGATTGTTATCGCAAAAAGATGCGCCCCTGCTAAATGGTGCATTTATGAGAGTGGTCGGCCTCCCACCCACTTATGGTTCAGCTCCCAAGCTGATTTGACCCTCAAATCTGGACTGGATTCGACTGGATGGCTGGTCAAAGACCTAGAAATGCCCTAATTAGCCTCTTTTCACACTACAAATCAGTGAAACAATAGTTCAAAGGAATGCTATAAAAAGGCCATGGATGCACCTCATTTTTCAAGGAATTCAAAGTAATGTTATCCTGCCTCTATTCTCTTGAGGACTCCATCCTTGTCAAGAGCATATTTTCACCATTGCATTGGGCAATCCATCTCATCCATTGAGTGGATTTGTAAAGAGTTATTTCATCATTTTCCATTTTTCTTTGTTGTAAAAAGAGCTAGCTAGTGGGGGTCCAAGAGCCCTCCCTTGGAGGAAGAAGGGACTCATAGTCCCCTTTCTTCTTGGTGTATTGTTTCACTAATAGATCAGCCTCAACATTGGTGACATGGGTCTTATGGTTCTTTTTGTTTCTATGTCCCTATGCTCATGAATTTAGTTGTTATTGCATTTCATAGTTTAATTCTTAATTGTAGTTTTTTATTTCTTTCCCTAACTCTTTTCCTTGCAGATGTCCTGCCAAGCAGACCCAACTAAGCTTGCAAGCACCTCTATTTTGCTCACTAAGGTGATGGAAGAGGCACAACAGATTGGTGACTCCACTGGGGAAAGGTATCAATTTCCTACCCCATTTGGATTTTTCTTGCTCTTCTTTTAGTTTGTTTAACTTGCAGGTACACTAACCGGCCTAAGCCGACCTGCCACTCAGCCAATTCCAAGTTGAATTGAGAGAAATCCATTCGGATTTTTCATTCTCAGTTGTGTTTCATATATGCGTGGATTTTAAGGCCCACAGACATGCATCATGTGCACACGCGCCTGATTCACAGCTCTGTTCTGCGCACGTTCACTTGTTGACTTTTCTCTATTCGCGCACATGTGCTCTGTGCACCTCTGTCTCCACTGAGACCCACGCATTTGTGCTAAAATTCACATTGTAAAGTTGTTGAGATGTGGGGAAGGCCATTTTCCTTCTTAAAAATGATTTCAAGCATGTTTTAAAGCTGCACCACACTTAGTCCCCTCATCATATAAAGGGGTTAGTCAAAAACACATAGGCACTTAGGAGGATAAAATCAATTTCCCTTCTTTGATTTCATTTTTTGCCACATGAATGGCTTGTTTTTTACTCACAAGATAAGTTGGAAATCAGTTTTAATCACATTTAACTTGCATTGGGACTAGAAGTTGAAAAACAATCACTTAGTTTTCTCTTCTCTCGCGCCTCCAAGCGATCTTGAGAATTAGAAAAAGATTGTGAAACGATTTCATCTCCCTTAAGAACATTAAAACCTTTAGGAGAGGACAAAAACCCTTCTTAGGACTCCTCTTAGTTTACTTTTTCAAACACATCTTAATATTTTAATGGTCCCATAAATGCCCACATGCTACAAAGATAAGATAGTGTTTGAATTTTACTTTCTTAGATCAAATCACTAGGGAAGTTTAAAGGTTTTGTAACGGGCCCATACATGCCCACATGATCAATCTAGGATAGTTTCAAAGATTTTTTTAGATTACATCACAATAGGGAGTTAAAGGGATAGTAACGGACCCACATGTCCACATGCTAGCTTCCTAGGGACTTTTCAATTACGCAAGGTTGTACCAAAGACACTTAATTAATTAGGTAATCAAACACTTGTAAGGACCAAGCGAAGTACACATGCAGCAAGGTGACACCTAATTCACTAAAAATTGGCACACTTTCACTCACACACAAATGTCATTTATCACTCACATAGCTTCTTCTTGAAACGTGGAGGTCAAAGTAAGTTTCCTCCAAAGGGATTCCGAAAATACCCCACCCTTTTCTTGACGAAACTATCCACTCCCATTTTAATCAACGAGGTTGGTTTGCACCCCCAACCTCCCAAAACAACTACATCTAAAATATTTCTAAAAACTCACTAAGTTTTCCTCCACAGGAGGTGCCAAAAGAATTTTTTTAGTCTAGGTAGGATTTTGGGGATAGGCATCCAAATAACTCACCGTTATCTGGTTCTCACATTGTCAAAACCATAGAAGTTGTCAAATAGGGAACTGAAAATCCTCCAAGTCAAGTGTTCCTAATACCATAAGATAAGGAGATATCCATGAAGGGTTGAAGGCCGAGGTCCAGTTGGTCTGTGCATCCCCCCTTGAGGCACCCACCTCTTGGACGGGATCCAGCCCGTGACCCATTTCTTAGGCTGAAAATCTAAATGTCGCACTTTGACCGAGGTACCTAGTGACCAAATTTTAGGACATCTACCCAAGTGGCAATCGTGGGCTGCAATTGCACCTTGATTGTATTTTGTGTGGCTATTGGGAAATATCTCCAGCTCTTTAGGGATATGCCCCCTTTACCCCTCATTATAACCAATTATTTCATCCTTCACTAGTTTCTCTTCCAGTGACTTCAGACCCCACTGTTGAGTACTATTGGAAGGTCCAGTGCTATTTGAGAGGAAGGACGTTACATCTTCTAGGACACGAGCATTTGTTTTCTTTTTTGATTCCCCACATGGACAAAACCCACTTACCCACATATATGCTTCTTTTTCAAAACATTTTATGTATGATGCACATCTGATTACAGTTTGATTTGGATATATATATTGCGTAAACATTCAACGCAAAGGCTCTTGTTTCTATATTACTCTCACCACTCTTTGCACACATTCACGCAGCTATTCGGACATCATAGGGAACCACAAAACCCTCGTCGTTCATGACACTTACTAAACCTCCCTCCTATCTTAGGGGGAGTGTTTGGTCTTGCCCACTCATTGGTACCTCCTTCACACACTCCTGTGAGTGCTACTATCTTAGGGGGAGTGTTTGGTCTTGCCCACTCATTGGTACCTCCTTCACACACTCCTGTGAGTGCTACTATTTTAGGATCAGCTTTGCTTGGTTCTACATTACTTGGGTCCACTTCCCAAGGCCATCCGTTCACTCGCTCTCCTTTACATGGAAGCGAGGGACCCACTTCCTCTCAAGGAGGAAGCACCAACCCACCTAGCCCACCTCAAGGGTCAGGTTCATAACACACTCACACCATGGTCGGAGCTAATCCTCCCCCCCCACTACATATGCCATATTTGGCCTCTCTCAACATACTGGATCTCAGCAAACTCACCAATGATCATATATTGCATGAACCCACATGGCCTACAATGCCCACCAAACTACCTTCGGACATACCAAAGTTCGAAGGAAAGGCAGGTGAAGACCCTGCTAACCATGTCATGACCTTTCACCTATGGTTCTCCTCCAATAGCATTATGGATGATTCCATCAGACTGTGATTATTTCAACGCACACTCACTGGCCCATCAGCCAAATGGTATGTAGAAGAAAAATCAGGGTCCCACGCAACTTTTGAGTCTTTGGCCAAAGCCTTCTTGACCTTCTTCCAATTACCCATCCGCCACAAAATTGGTCTAGAGCTACTCTCTAATTTCAAACAAACCTTAGCCACACATATCGCTGACCACATTCATGAGTGGCGTAGGCGACTTAGTTTGTGTAAAGCAGAAACCACCAAGCAACAGTGTCTCGACTAGTTTCTTAGATCACTTGTCTCTCTCCTCGGTAAGGATGTAGCTTCCACCTTCCCTCAATCTGAAGAGGAAGCCATCAGCAAGGCCCAACAGTATGATTTAATCTATGCACAGTCAGGGTATTTATACACTGTACTTCCTGATCTTCCAAAACCTGTGCCATTTGGCCAAGACAAACCTGGGATGTCTCACTCAGCAAACAGACTGATTGGTACCACCACTCACCACGGTCCACAAACCCAACCACCACCGATGTATGGAACACCTCAATACCCGGCGGCATACGGGGGCACTTCTTATTACCCCCCACCCCCTTATCAACAACCATACCTTGTTGCGATACCTCCACCCAACAATGGACCACCATCGGCACCCCCCATACATCCACCTATTCAAACGAACTCTAGTACCCCTTCTACCTCAACTTATAGTACTAGAGAAAGCACTACACCTTCCTATGTACCTTATGGATACTTACCACCATAGAATCCGTACTTCCCATTTCTTGGTCCTCCACAACCCATGGCTCCCCCACATCCTCATGCGGGGGTGAATTTTGTTCAACCCTCTGTCGTTCAACAATACCAAAATTTTGAACAATTGAATATGGCCAATCCAACCCATCCGTCGAACAATTCCAAGAAGAAAGGACAGAACAGGAATAACAACAACCCAGGTCAAGGTGGGAATCCACCCCCACAGCACCAATCCACTGGGAGCAACCAGAACCAAGGGAACCAAAACCCCCAGGGGGGCAATAATAATAAACGCCAAGGGAGAAATAAAAATAATGTTAAAAGCAACTTCCCTTGTGCCCTTTGTGGTGAGTTCTTCCATTACACTCATCATTGCCCCCAAATCACTGATTTCAAATGGTTGAAAGACTCTGGTAGTCTTCCCCATTCTCCAGCACCACCTACCCCTCAGCAGGCACCACAACAATATGTGCAACAACCCCCTCCTACCATGCTGCAGAATCCTATTCCACATCAAGGTGTGATAAACACCCAATAGGACCCACAGCATCCTCCACCTCAGGTGAGACAATACCTCAACCCCAACAATCCAGCAGATCACACAATTCTCCTCATTAGTTAGGAAGAAATCCTTCTGAAAACACATAATCGTCAGTATCATGCACCTGTTGAGTCTCCTCCTATCCCTCTAGAGATAAACCCTACACCAATGAGACCCCCATTAGTGATTCCTTGCCCTTCCACTGAACCACCGCTTCGCATCCCTCGCATCACATTACGCAAGAATGTCCACAACCCACATGCTAGGGCAGCTCATAACTATATATTGGTAGACGACTTAGCACAATCCCCGGCTGCCATGTCAGTATTGGAGGTCCTCCAGACTTGTCGTACTCAGCAGAAATCCTTACTTTCCACCTTGGGGGCAGTTGACCCCGCAGATACTCGACTCATTACCTTTGATCTTGACAGCAGAGAACCTCGCCTTCCTGCCTTGATCGCTTTTCAAATACCAGTAAAAATACAGAACATCACAGTTCATCAGTGTATCATCGATGAAGGTGCATCTACATGCATTATGTCTAAAATGATATGGCAGAAGCTTGGTTCTCCCAAACTCATTCCCTCTGCCATCACCTTACGAGCTTATGACAGGCGACCATCCTCTTCTAAAGGGCTCTTCCAAAATGTCCCCGTTGAACTCAGGGAAAAGACTATTCTCATCGACATCGAAGTTATCGAGACCCCTCTTGATTATAATATCATGTTCAGTCATAGCTACATGTATGCTATGAAGGCAGTGGCATCTTCCGTCTTTCGGACAATGATGTTCCCCCACAATAGGAAGATCGTTACCATTGACCAAGTCTCACATTACGAGCCTAACCCATCTGCCAACATCGATAACATTCTTCCTCTCATTCACACAAGCCACGATGCATATCCACTCGTCAAGATGGGTCCTGGGATTTTTAATGATCCATCCTTGTTAGGAACATACCATGGAGCACCACCACTCCTTCATCCTTCCAATCAAGTATGTGTCATATCATCTAACGGAACTCACACAGAGGATACCCTTCCTCCTACATAGGCTTCTATCATATATGACGTCCCACTCATTGCAAAACCCCCCCTCAAGAACCTCCTAGACACTCATCGACCCCACCAGTCCACGATTCCACCTCTCCCCAAGGACATATCCCAGTTTGGGAGACAGTTCCCCAAGACATCACTCAAATTCCATTATTTTACCCTCCACCAGGCATCAAAGCTTTTCAGGTAGCCACAACGCTCACACTACCTAATATGGTGTTAGCAATCCCAGTTTGGTATTTACACCCCCCAGAGATGGTCCCTCGACCATCCCTTCCCCCCAAAAAAGAAGGAATCCCCATGACGATTCCCATACTTACTCCAACCACACCCCCACTCACTAACCCACCTACCACAGCTCCACTCCCTCCATGCATCCCACCACCTTGCGCACTATGTGAGAAAGAGGGACACCCAACCAACAATTGCCCATCTCTACCAAAGTTACAGAATTTGATTCCACTCAATCACACTCCCCCAACACTTGCCACTACAGCTAGTCTTACCACTACCACCCCCCCTTCTAGTAATAAAGGGTTGTGGACCAAATTTGCTTGTGCTATATGTTCAGAATATGGCCATTATACCCACCATTTCCCAGCACTTCCACGCTTTCGGCAGACATTACCCGCAGTACGCCAGAGCTTCCAAAGAAACCCTAGTCCTACTACATCCTCCTCCACCAATATCACTGACATCCGGTATGTCACCACTTCAGTCAATGAACGTATGAGACGCCCTTGCTCTCTCTGTGATTCATTAGCTCATTTTACATACCAGTGTCCTATGATCCTTGAATACAGGCAACGCCAATTGACCCTGCTTCAACAGCCCACAGAGGCGATAATTGACATTACCTCGTCTCTAGCGGATCTTCATGTCATTTCTCCCGACCCCGAGGCCCTTCCATAACCTCCATGGTTCTTAGATGACTTATCTGAGGATTCACCCCCCAATCCCCCCAACTCTCCCGCTCATTCCCCTATGGACATTTTACACCCAACTACCATGGGTACCCCTCAGTACTTCAATATATGGTTTATGTCGAGTGAACCCTCACCATCTCCTAACATTGTTCCCCCTGCTTCTTCACTAGGGGGCAACCACATAAACACCATCACCGATATCACCCCTCATGACCCCTTGTATTCCCATCACTTCCAATGCGACGAAGAAATAATCAAAGAATTAAACCACCTCCCCTGGTATGCACTACACCACTGTGCACTCTTCTCTCCATAGGAAGCCTCCATGCCTCCTAACCAAAACCCTATTTACGTGGTCAAAACCAAGGATTTTATCCCATCAAGGCCTATCGACTGGTTCAAAAACCCCATTCCTGCCCCTGATGCTTTTGAAGAAGGCAACATGGCCAACATTTCCCCAACCATTAAAATCGACATTTCCATCAAAAATGGCATCGTCGAAGAAATCACCATTGGAGCTGCTTGCACTCCTCGGAAAATTACTGCATATAAAGCCCTCTTCCAAGAATATCGGGATATTTTTGCTTGGTCCTACACAGAAATGCATGGCCTCAATCCCTCTATCGTCGAACATCGCATCGATGCCTGGCCCAACATTACACCAGTTCGTCAAAAACAATGACCGCTACACCCATCCAAAGCCGCAGCCATCAAAGTTGAAATTGACAAATTACGCGTTGTCGGGTTCATTTTCCCCATCACCTATACCTCAAGGGTTTCCAACCCTATACCCATTAACAAAAAATAGGGCACTATCCGTGTTTGCACAGACTTTCATGATCTCAATCACGCATGTCCCAAAGACAACTTTCCAACACCTTTCATCGATCAAATTATCGATGACTGTGCAGGCCACGAGGCTCTATCCTTTATGGACAATTTCTCTGGTTATAATCAAGTTCAAATCCACCCAGCCGATCAGTATAAAACCGCATTTACTACCCCTTGGGGTACTTTTTCATATCATTTCATGCCTTTCGGCTTAAAGAATGCCGATGCAACTTTCCAGTGGGTTATGACATACATCTTTCACGATCTGGCTCATATCATCCTCGCCTACTTGGACGACCTCACAGCTCACTCCAAGAAATGCACCCAGCATCTTGATGATTTACGAATCATCTTTCAACAGTGTCATCAGTACAACATCCGCTTCAATCCTCTCAAGTGCGTGTTTTGTGTCACTGCAGGGCACCTCTTCGGCTTTATTGTTTCCCAAGTGGTATTGCCGTGGACCCCCTCAAAGTTCAAGCTATCACCGAAATTCCACCTCCCCGGAATTTATGTCAACTTCAGAGCCTACAGGGCAAAGCTAACTTTCTATGACGATTTGTCCCAGATTACGCCATACGCACCCACGGTTTCCTTCGCTTACTACGTCATGACATCCCATTTCACTGGGATGACCATGCCCAACAGTCATTTGATGATCTTAAAACAACACTCTCAAACGCGCCTTTAATTAGTGCACCTGACTACAATCGTGACTATATCCTATACGTATCAGCATCAGTTGTATCAGTAGCAGGAGTTCTCGTCCAACTAGGTGATGACAATCGCGAGCACGTCATTTATTACGTTAGTAAAAACCTCTCAGGGCCACCCTTGAAGTATAAACATGAAGAGAAACTTGTTCTTGCAGTCGTCCTCGCAGTCCAGAAACTATGCCACTACATTCTACATCGCACAACAAAGGTCGTCGCAGATTCCAACCCTATGCAGTACTTGCCCAGTCATCGGCAAGTTAACGGAAAATTTGCTCGATGGATTGTTATCCTTCAGGAGTATGACCTCGAGTTATCAAAACCTAAGAGTAATAAGGCCCTCATTCTCGTTGAACTTGTCACGGCCCTCCCCTCTGACACCACCAATGCCCCCATCAACACCGACTTTCCCGACGAACATCTCTTTTACATCACTTCAGATGATCCTTGGTACGGTGACCTCCTCGTCTATCTTCGAACTCAAAATTTCGGTAACCACCTTTCACGAGATGATGGTCGTCGTATTCGACATCAGGCCCCCCACTACCTCCTCATCGGAGACATCCTATACCGACGGGGAGTCGACACCATTCTTTGGCGATGCTTGACTATTGACGAGGCCGATAGAGTTTTAAACGACTGCCACAATGGCGCATGTGGGGGGCATCTGTCGGGCATATCCACTGCTCAGAAGATTATCTGAGCCTGTTACTTTTGGCCTACCTTGTTTCATGATTGAATTCACGTCATGAAACGATGTGAGCAATGTTAGCTCTACACCAATAAAGCCCGAGATCTCCCCGCTCTTCTTCATCCCGTCATCACTGCCAGCCCTTTTTGTAAATGGGGCATCGACTTCATGACTTGTAATCCCCCCTCCATCAATGGTCACAAATACATTGTTGTCGTCGTTGATTACTTCACCAAATGGGCAGAATCTATGCCCACCTTCAACAACACTGTTGACACTGCAGCGCGCTTTTTCTTTAACCATGCCATATCCCGCTTTGGAGTACCACTCCAACTCGTTTCCAATCATGGGAAACACTTCAAGAATGAGATCTTCATCGAACTCTCATCTCAGTTAGGGTTCTCTCACGAGTTTGCCTCACCATATTACCCCCAGTCTAACGGACAGGTCGAAGTAGTTAACAAAGTCCTCAAGACCATGTTACAGTGCACGGTTAATAAACATAAAACCAATTGGCATCATATGTTATTTTCCACCCTATGGGTTTTTCGTACAGCAGTGAAAACAACTATTGGTTTCACACCATTTCATCTAGTCCATGGGGTTGAGGCCACTCTTCCCATCGAGTGCGAAATTCCCACCTTACGCACCGCAATTGAGCTATTACCAAACACTGCTCCAATGGAGCAGCGCTTG
>CBVK0100286154.1:0-23314 GCA_900067695.1 Picea abies | reverse complement strand
CCTAATCAATAAAGAAGTGTGTGCTTGTCTTCAAACCTCTTTTCTTGGCAGTAATATGGTAAATTTATGATATGATTTGTCATTTTATTAACTGTTCATTGTGGTTATTTATGATCTTTTGAATAGTTTTATTCTTTATTTCCAGTCTATTATCATTGTTATAACCCTATAGGTTCCCTCCAAGAAAAAACAATAACTTTTTCTCATCATTTTTTATCGATTTTACACACTATCCAAGACAAACAACTTGTTGATTTTTGTTTTTTTAACGTAGAAAAAAGACTTTGGATCAGTA
This sequence comes from Picea abies, assembly GCA_900067695.1. Lineage (NCBI taxonomy): Eukaryota > Viridiplantae > Streptophyta > Pinopsida > Pinales > Pinaceae > Picea > Picea abies. The sequence continues at coordinate 23,019 of CBVK0100286154.1, read as the reverse complement.
GCAAGGTGCTTCAGTGTGCCTAGGGACTCCCCCCTAAGGATATAAATCACTATCCCAAATGGACAGGGGTATATCCCATGACATTTTGGCGATTTTCTCCTATAATTAGCCAAGTTTTTACTGCTGTCATAGTAGGTTTATCAACTCAATTTGGATGGTGAAATTTTTTTCTAACAAATTGGCATCCTTGTTAGGGAACGCCAACCTTGGTAAATGCCAATTGATGAGTTTTTTCTTTAATTTTTTTTATTTTTTCTAACTCACCTAGTGGCTCCACAAGATATAGGGATGACTCCATAGAGAAACTTACATAAGAAGATCATTCGGTTTCGATTCCCTCCCAAGGTCTAGTTTTCAGCTTAAAGTAACTCTAACATATTTCTGAAACAAGACTATCATTTCACCAAGAACTCCTCTCGAATTTGGTAAACGTAAGAGTTCTTAGGTAATTTTTTTTTTTTTTCATCTTGATCTAGTAGTAGGGTAGTGATTGTGCTTGTTTTTATATGAGATTAACAATATGGCTGCAGTTGTGAGGCCACCAGTAAGGTGAGATTTTTTTATTTTGACCCACTAAGATTTGTTTCATTCCCAGATTGTCATCGTGAATTACCTTCACGCAAATGGATTAAATGCTTACCTTTATTTGCAGGAAGGTCGGGAGAATAATTTAAGGACCACTTGGATTCTTTTTCAAAATTGTTGGATGATTTTGAGGTGGAACATGAGGATGTGGTGATGAGGATGTTTGTGTTGACCCTTGAGGGGGAGGCACGAACATGGTACAAATCCCTTATGGATGCCTCCATTGATGTATGGGATTTGTTCCAATAGAATTTTACTAAAATATGAGAGAATAAGCCAACCAAGTATTCCTTAATTAATACTTTTAGTACTCATATTCAAAAGAATGGGTATGAAACTGTCACTAATTTTAATGCTCATTTTCCTAAAAGTTATTATAAATTTCCTATTACTATAAGGCCTAATGATGCTTGTGCTTTAATTTTTTTTATCTTGAGCCATTTTATGGCATTTTGGGTATTTTTCTTAGGAATTAGGAACCTCAAACTCTAGAGGAGGCCCAAGTTCTTCCTATTAAGTTGGAAAGATATTTTATGGAAGCCTATGGATTTATTATGATCCATGACTTTAAACTAACGATTGTTAAATTATTGTGAGATGTATATGTTATTGAAGATGGACCACAACTTGCACCGTATCAAATTTCCAAAGAAGAACATGAGGGTGATAGCCTAATTTTAGTTGATCTGGAACCAATAGTTTCACCATCTGAGTCGCAGGAAGAGTTCCAAGAAGATGAAGGCAAATATGTGATTACTCAAGAATGTTCATGGGTTCCTCCCATTAGTGAAGATGGAAAATTTCAAGAGGATGAAAATTTTCAAGAGGAGGAACCAAAGGTTAGCTAAGTAGAGATTAGTCAAAATGGTATTTCATCCATGCCCATCTTAGTAGAAGATTCATACTTGCCTATCACAACAGTGATCCATGAACAAATTGATTAGACACCATTACAGTAGGAGGAGCCGCTATTGGCTCAACCAAAGGATGATCTTTGTTACACTTTTCCTATGATTCCACATCTCGAGGTTTTTCTTTGGGATCTAAATATTGATCATGACTTTGATATCAGATTTCATCATGACCCAATTGATATCAGGATAATGGAGGCATTTTAAAAGACAGATTTGAAGATTTATGTCTCTCATGCTTTCATTCTAGTTACTTTTTAAGTACCATGTTATAGATCCCAACTAGAATCCTACAATCAACAAAAAACCATCAACTATTCCTTCACTATCAAGGTGACTTTGGGTCATATGAGATTTCATGGTTGGTCCCCTTGGAAGGTTGACTTTATTGACCTTTCTCGTCTGAATGATCTTTTGGCTGCATGGTTACATTGGTCCTTTGAGTATCATTTTTTCATCATGGAAAATTTGGGGTAAAGTTTTTGGGTGTTAGAGTAAGTCCTCATTTTCTGCATTGTCTTTTCAGTAGTTTAGCATGCTGATATTTTGCATATTTTAGGAAAACAATATTTAGTTCCCTTGTAGTTCCTTTTTCCTTCAGTTATGTACTTCAGTATTTGCATAAGTGACGTTGATTTGTTTCCTACTTGTATCAACATGTGGTCATTTCTTGTTTTTTTTTTCCTTTCATGAATAAATGGCTATCCACAAGAACCACTATAAATTAGAGATGATCTAGCTCATTTGTATACACTCACCTCACTCACTCTCTCAAGTGTAGCACAAGTTTGGAGTTGTAGTTGCAAGGAAGGAAAGGGACATCTTTTGTGGTGATTCCTGGTCTCTCTCTCTAGTGCTATATAGCCTAAGATATGCACCCTACTTCTAGTATCTCTTGGTGGTATTATTGGTGATATTGTTGGTGATATTGTTGGTGGTATTCTTGGTAAGTTCAACTGCAACTACTGCAGCTAAGTACTATTCTTGTTCCCTGGATTTGGTAATTTCCATCTCAAAGATATGTTTGGATAAAGATGAACTCTTTTGGTTATCTCTTGGTTTTAGTGTTGCTTCCAGAATCATTCTATCTAGAAAAGGTTATGGTGCTCGGGGGTGGCTACGGTCGTATGGTTGGGTGACAATAGTGATATTTTCTATGGTAAAACAATCACATCGAATATTTTAATTGGTTATGGGCCCACACCACCTTCAAGATAGTCTAACTACTAGAAGGTAAAGTGGTAGTTCTTTGTTAAGCTCAGTGTGACACAAGTTGGAGCTGCAACTGGGGTTTCTAATTTTACAGTTGCAACAAACCCTAATCCTACTCTTTGGGCACCTTAAGTGAAGCATTGGACCTAATTTATGGATATCCTAGAGAGCCCTATCCTAGTGCACCCTTTGGTGTCATCAACCATAAAAAACGTCAAGTTTATGTTTTTGGGTCAAATTCAAAGTTTGACTGGTCAAACTCAAAGGTTGACTTTTGGTCAAAATGGAGTTTATGGTCAAAGTTGAAATTTCATGGTTTCTATCTTGTTTTATTCATTCAATTTTTTTTATTCAGCTTCTAATCTCTTCTTGTCAAGATGGTGTCTAGTTTCATAGTAGAAGACAACTTGAACGATGTTGCAAATTTCAAAGGTATGCACTTCTATATATGATTTTCATGTTATATCATCCATAAAAGCATGGGTTTGTTTTGCAGGGAATGTACAAGAGACCTTTTCCAAGTAATGATCTTGGATTCAGTACATTCAAAGGAACAAGAAGTTGAGGCTCCAGGTTCCAGTTTTGATTGATCAGATTGTTAAGTTTCAATTTGCACATATCAAGTTTGATAGTTTCCATAGTACAAGTAAGAAATATAGTTGTGACAACAATCTTTGAAAGGTTCTATTACTAGTGACACTACTAGGTATACTTCGCTTCATTGATATAGATGCTTATTGCACTTGTTTGGAAAATGAACTAACATCTCCTCTAGGAGACATTTCTTGTTCTCAGGCAGGTCACCTTGGTAATTCTATGATCCTTGTTGCCATAGATATGTTATGAAAATTTTATTGGAAACAATTTTTCTCTTGTTGTTATTGTTCTAGTAAGGTCATAAACGATAACTCTTAGAAGGATCTAGAGCGACAGTTGCAAACATAGAGAATATGACCCCATCAAGTGATGAAGAATGTGATCTCAGAAAGTACCAATTCTAAAGGAAGAATTGCAAGCAAAATAAGTTTTGGACATCGTTCACTCAGATGTGTGTGTACCAATGTCAACCTCTTGACTAAGCAAGAGAGACATATCAGATGATTTCAAGACATTCTACAGAGATGTCGGGATTAGGAGGGAGCTCACTACTCCCTACAATCCTCAACATAATGGTGTAGTATAAAGAAAGAACCAATCCAATGAAGAATCTATCAAGGCAATGATGAATGACCAAAATATATCCATATTTCTATGGGGAGAAGTAACTATGATAGTTGTATATGTTCAGGATAGAAATACTCATCATATATTGATGAACATGACTCCATAAGAAGATTTATCTGGAAAGAAGAAAAGTGTTAAACACATAAGAATATTTGGTTTTCCTTTCTATATTCATGTTCCCAAGGACAAAAGAAAGAAGTTGGAACCTTCCAGAAATAAGGGAATATTATTTAGATATAGTGAGTCATCAAAAGATTACATTATTTATGTTGTAGGTCAATAGAAGGTTGAAACCAATAGAGATGTGATTTTTGATGAAAAGATTGGCTTCATGAAATATTAGAAGATTCCATGGATACCAACGATGAATAATAAAATGACGGTCCAAAGGAAGAAACTACATGTTCTCCAGAACATATCAATGAAGAATCTTCCACCTTTGAAAAATCAGTCAAGAAGAAAGAATGTAAGGAAGCTATGATAGAAAGTCTGTAGTCACTTGAAAATGGGATTACAATATAAAGCATGAAGTAGATGGGAGTATCAATAAACGCAAGGCAAGATTCATGGCTAGAGGGTTCTCCCAATAGGATGGAGAAGACTACGATGAGACATTTTCTCTTGTTGCAAGATACACCTCTATTAGAGCCATCATTTCTCTTGCATCATACATGGGTTTGATTTTACATCATATGAATGTAAAGATCGCTTTTCTCAATGGAGTAACTGAGGAAGAATCATACATAGAGAAACCTAAAGGTTTCGAGGTACACCTAAAAGAAACCCATGTATGCATATTAAAGAAGGCCTTGTATGGAATCAAGCAAGCTCCAAGAGCTTGGTATGCATGAATGGACAATTACTTGACAAGACTTGGATTTTCCAAGAGCTATGCTAATCCATATCCTTATTAAAAGATTGTGAATGATGCACATATGATGTAGCTACTATATGTAGATGATTTGTTTCTGACAGGTGAAAATCCTCTCACTATTCAGTGTAAGAGGGAGTTATCCTCTAAATTTGATATGAAGGATCTTGGTCTCATGCATTATTATTTGGGAATAGAAGTATAGCATAAGCATGGTGAAATATTCTTTTGGAAAGGAAAGTATGTCGTAAAGATCCTTCAAAATTTTGCGATGATGGATTGAATATCCCTAAAAACTCCCATGGTGACATATCTAAAGAAGCTAAATGACTCTAATCTAGTAGACTCGTCCCTGTACTGAAAATTGACTAGCTCATTGATGTATTTTTTGAATACTCAACCATACATTTTATTTTCTATGAACATGTTGATCTAGTTCCAAGTGGAACCTAGAGATGAGCATTGAATAGTTGCAAAGAACATCTTGAGATATCTTCATGGGATGATGAATTATGGTTTGAGATATGCCTCAAATAGTGACATACAACTGCATGGATTTATTGATTCAGATTGGGAAGGGAGTGCAGATAATAGAAAGAGTACATCTAGTATGCGTTTTAGTTTGGGCTCTGCTATGATATCATGGGCTAGCAAGAAACATAATTATGTTGCACTCAGCCCTACAAAAGAAGAGTATATTGTAGCTTGCGATACTTGTACGGAAGAGGTATGGATCTGTAAGCTAGTTTCTAGACTATTTGATCAGACATTGGATTCAACTGTAATACATTGTGATAATCATAGTTGTCTGAAGATTTTAGAGAACCCCATGTTCCATTACAGGTCGAAGCACATTGAGATCAAGTAATATTTTCTCTGTGATAAAGATGAGAAGGGAGAATTCATTCTCCAATACATCTCCACCTATGAGTAGACATCTGATATTTTGATGAAGTCTCTGTCCAAGATAAAGTTTGCATACTTTAGGTTCAAGTTGGGACTCATGGATATTTATCCCTTGGTTTAAAGGGAGGAGATGAATTCCTTGGTTGGGAGTGAGTGATAATATATGGCATCATGGATAGTCAGTTTGTTGGTGGACAGACATTCTCCCTGTGGAGAATGATCCAAGTTGACATATTGTTGGTATGTATCATGCTAGTACAAATTAGATATGATTCTTCAACATCATTCTAGTATAGCTTAGATATGATACAAATGTCTTGAGACACATCGTGCTAGTAACAATTAGATATGATGCATTGGAATCATGTTAGTACAACTTAGAGATGATGCTTATTCCTGAGTCGCATCATGCTAGATATGATCATTCTAGTACAACTTAGATATGATGTAGAGCATCATGCTAGTACAACTTATATATGATGTATAGCATCATGCTAGTACAACTTATATATGATCATATAACTTAGAGATGATGCAGATGACTTACATCATGCTAGATATGATCATGCTAGTACATCTTAGATATGATGTAGAGCATCATGCTAGTACAACTTAGATATGATCATGATCATAGAGATGATGCAAAGGCATTGATCTACATCATGTAAGTACAATTTATATATGATGTATTTGCATCATATCCAATACGACTTAGAGATGATACAATGGAGAGATTCAACATCTGTTGGGACAACTATTATTCTAGAACGTATGTCTATATTAGAAGAATGGTCCTTGTATCACTCTATTGAGTCAGTGACTTATGAGAGACACTTTGTTGAGTGCATTAAGTCTATCACATGACTTATTCAACATCATGCCTGATTACTCAAATGGAGTATGGCCTCGAGAGATGAAGAAAAAAATAATATGATTTGATGTGTGGAGACTGTTGTACTGCATAGTGATATATTTTGTATCTATTAGTTGATTACAGTGGATACTATGTCTGTGGACAATAGTTATCTAATACTAGGGTGGATGTGTTCCACTAGTAGTGATTGTATGTCACTAGTTAATAGTTGTGTGCTACTAGGAGTGGTTGTGTACCAGTGGATAGTAGTTGTTTACTACTATGGATCGACACTATTGTGATCTATTGGATGGCATTATAGTAAATGTTTACTACTACTAGATTTCTATGGAGATTACCACTAGTGTTGAAGGTGTTTCCTAGGCTGGTGTCCCAACCAGTAGTGCTGGAAGTGATTGCCAGCTAGATGGATAGTGATGATGATGCTTGTGAATTGGTATGCATGATTATGAGATATCATGTGTGGCTATGATGATTATACCCATAGGATGGTCTACTAGACTATGTGAGCCTTTTCCATACCATGTGAAATGGATGGATGTGTTTGAGACCATTAAAATTAATACCTCCCTAGCTACGAGGGAGTGTTGATATTATGGTAGCTTCGGGAGGTATTAACCTCCATATTTAACCATTGTCTAGAACATAATATTCTGGAAGCAAGAGAAATCCTAAAAAAATGTATATAAGCCCTAGAAGACAAGTTGACTCAGTAAAATAATTCATATTAAAATATTATATTCTAAAAGGATAACTCGACCCAAACAAGTGACAAGAACCACTATAAATAAGAGATGATCTAGCTCATTTTTATACACTCACCTCACCCACTCTCTCAAGTGTAATGCAAGTTTAGAGCTGCAACTAGAAGGAAGGAAAGGGGATTCTTTTGGGGTGATTTTTGGTCTCTCTCTCTCTAGTGCTATCTAGCCTAAGATATGAACCCTACTTTTAGTATCTCTTGGTGGTATTATTGGTGATATTCTTGGTGGTATTATTGGTAAGTGCAACTGAAACTACGACTGCTACAAATGAAACTATTGAAACTAACTATTGTTCTTGTTCTGTGGCTTTGGGACTTTCTATCTGGTGAGCTATCTTTGGAGAAAGATGAACTATCTTGGTTATTTGTTGGTTCTAGTGTCGCTTCTGGAATCATTCTATCTAGAAAATTTTATGTTGCTTGGGGGTGGATGTATGCCTATGATTGGGTGACAATAGTAATATTGTCTTTGGTAAAGTGAGCACATCAAATATTTTAACACCATTTGTCATCATTCTTGAAGCATTGAGCCTTTAGGATGTGTAGTTTGAGGAGACATAGAAGAGTATTCAATCATCTTATGTTTTTTCTCCTCATATCTTATCATTGAACCTTCTTCTTTGAGTCATTCACCCCCCCATCTAGCATAGTGATATGGTACCTGGTTTTTTCATCTTGATATTCTTGAGTTATTACTTCACGCCAAGGGAAGAGAGACATCATTGCTCTTCTTATCATTAGGTCATCTTGTATTGACTTTGAAAAATTATGTAGGGATGACCTAGAAGTAGATCAGCTTGGTAGTCATTAGTCTTATTGGTGATTATATCACATTAAAAAAGGATGAGTATCATTGGGCCTTGATTGGATGATCATTGTCATCATTCGACTTCAGAACATCTTTCAAAGTGAGAGGTTGTGCTCATACCTTAGTACCCATTGTCATTGCTAGTGGTGTTCCTTCACACTTCATAGCTCTTTACATTATTTACATCAGATGATGTGACTCTCTCCCTTCTGTCGACATCAACATATTTACCATGGGGGGGAGTGTAAATATTGGGTGGTAGCAGGTAGCATATTTGTATGAGACCCGTTGGGTTTTAGTTTTTAGTGGGAGGATTATATACTTTGAATCCATTTCCCATTGGATAGGCCTTTGTACTACAGGTAATCTTACAAGTTGTTATTGATCATATTGCAAGGCCTTTTCTCCATCCATGGGGTAGTTACAAGGGTATTCTTGGTACATGTTTCTTCACTTTTCACAGAGAATCAATTGTAAATATTACAGATTTCTCACATAGCATCATTTTATTTTTATGGATGCATAGATTCTTATGGTTCTCGACATCCCAAAGGGGGGATCTCGTCCCCTTGAATCACCATTGTTAACCCCTAGATTTTCATGCTTCAAAATTTTGAGGGTTAAGAGCCACCATGCACTATTTTGGCTTGCATTCTGAGATTATACTAGAGTTTAGCACTTATGGTTAGAAAAGGTTAGTTCCCATGAGAGAGAGGTTTATGATATGTACATGGTTGTTTGGTTCAGAGTAAGAGTTGACTTTCTTTCCATGCATTTTTTAGAGAGATGTCTATGTATAGTAGGCATTACTATTTTTAGGAGGTACGGTTTGAGTGGGTCTCTTAACAATTTGGAGTAGTTCTAAGCATACAAGGAGAGTCCTTGCATGATTCTAGGCCCAATGGAACTTTTTTGGATGACATGCGAGAAATTTCTATTTTTAGCAAGTCTTGTTCCAAGGCCCGGGTTCATATTCTAAGCATATATTGTTGATCCTTGAGACATTTAGAGTCTTTTAGATCTTTCTCGTGATGATTTGGCATAGTTTACTATTTTTTGTAGGTTGAGCACTAGGGCTCGCATGTCAATTATGATCACGTATTCATTTCCCTTGCAGAAAAATGAGTTTAATGAGTATGAAGTCAAGGGAATTCATACGAATTTCTATTTTTAGCAATGTCTATTTTTAGACAGTGACATGCGGTGATGTTCTCCTAATATTACTAGATGTTGTAGACAATTTTGTCAAATTTAGGAGATGGATTCTATTTTTAGAAAGTTCTATATTTAGAAGGTACGATTATCATTCATGCAGTTCCAAATGGAACCCTCATAGGTTGGCATGTGGTATATCTACAGAGTGATGTGGCATCCACTTAGGAAGGGGATGCATATTTCCAAGACTTGAGCATAAATAAATAATTAATTGAGAAAAGGGAGTCACATAACTAGGCCTACATTTAGTCATATATCCCTCTATATAATCCCTCCTCCACTTTCCATGCATCATCTCCTTAAAATTTTCCTTCAATTGAGTTTAAACTGTATCTTCCTAAAAAATAGGAAATTCCCTAAAAATTAGGGAGAATTTCCTTTTAGCCATAAATCACTCACGATTTTTTCAAATTTAGAAAAATGACATGCATTAGAAGGATAAATTTGGCCTCCGTGGGTTTATTTCACTCCATAAATCCAATTCACATTCATTATCATTCATTACTCCTCTGTTTCTTCCTCAAGTATACCTTCTTAAGTTTTAGGGCACATTCTCCTCTCTTGTGCGCATGTAACCTTCACGCAAAATCTCACATACACTCACTCATCTCACACTCCTCACATATCTCTCTTCCTCATGCACTTAGCCTCCATTTTTAGCCACCCATGTTTCTTCTTCCTCTCCCTTAGGATATGCTCCCTCATTGTACTATATATTGGATGCTTGACATTGGTTATTGACGGGTTCATTGCAATGGAAACATAGTGTCTTTTCTCATTCTCCTCTGTCTTCTTCTCTAGTCTAGTGGATCTTCTCTAACAAAATTAGTCATTGTACCGGTTGTATACTTTCCAAGTGTGGTGCAATCAACTCTCTTGTAAGCCTAATAAATAAAGAGGTGTGTGTTTGTCTTCAAATCTCTTTTCTTGGCAGTACTATGGTAAATTTGTGATCTGATTTGTCATTTTCTGAACTGCTCATTGTGGTTGTTTCTGATCTTTTGAATAGTTTTCTTCTTATTTCTAGTCTATTATCATTGTGCTAACCCTACAAGTTCCCTCCAAGTGAAAATAATCATTTTTTCTCATTGTTTTGGGCCACTTTTACACATTGTCCAAGAGGATCAACTTGTTGATTTTTGGTTTTTAACCCAAAAAACAAACTTTAGATCAACAACAAGGAACTTCAGTGTGACTAGGGACTCCCCCATGAGGCTAGAAATCACTATCCCAAATCGAGAGGGGTATATCTCGTGACAGTTTAGGGTTTTTCTCCTATAATTAGCCAAGTTTTTTCCGTTGTCATAACAGGTTTATCAATTCAATTTGGAGGGTAAACATTTGTGCTAACAAGTCCCAACACCTCACAATTTCAATAAGTTCCCCATCAATCATTGGTGAGTCCTACGTTGAATCTCTATTGTTTACTTAATTATCTTCAAGCCAATAGACCTATTTCAATAACCCCCAAATGTTTCTGTCTCTAATTCATTTGACATATGAGGTTTAGGTTTTTCATAGTGTATAGTTGAATATTGACTTGTGGCCTTGACATATCATTTCATCTTTGGGTATGTTCTAACAAGAGACTTCACATCATCAAACAATGATTCCCTAATATCTATCTTACATTTTATGAAATTTTTGATTGTGTGATACTGTTGGAGAACAACTTATCCTTATTTTAGATCAACATAATTTCCAATTTAACCTTGATGTCAACTTCCCCTCCTTACCTTCCAAGGATCCAACAAGTCTATATGTCCCATGGTGTTATACATAATACTTTGGTTTAGAACTCCTCAAGTCGATGTAACTCCATTATGAAATGTGGGTTTAAACTATCATTGGGAAGTCAAGAGATTTTGTGATAAAGATATTCCACCTATTTAGCCATTGGTACTTAGATGTGGGTACCATGTATTGGAATTTATCCATAGCGTCATATTCAATCCATCTCTAGGATGAAATTTGAATCCTCCAATGACTTGGTCTACTTCTAAGTCCCAGTTGAGATTTGAATTAATCTACATTGTTTTACAACCTTCAATCATTCAATGTTCTCTTGAATTGATCTACATTGTTTTACCAACTTCAATCATTTGAAGTTCTCTTGAATTGATCTATAACTATAATATTATTTGAGAACACAACTTCTACTTCGAAACTAAAACAAATATCAAAATTTAAAACCTCATATCAACCATAGAAGAAAATCAAAAAGGTAAGGTGTGATAGATTTCAAGGTGAGTGTTTCTCTTACATCAACATCCCCCATACTCTAAACGATGTAGTTTAAATGTTCTACATTGTTCCCCTTTTTGGGGAACTTTTTCCTTTGAGTTTTGTTGAAAATCTAGTGACAAATTTAGAAAATTGTAGATTTTAGTGGTTGAGATTACATATCCTAGGTGTCCTATGGTTTTTGAGGGTGATGAGTTTATTTATGCATTCAAAAATTATATTTAAGGAATGCAATGTTGTGATTTCACAACAATTACGTTGTCAGATTTTGGTGATAGTTGTCAGACACTCAAAAACATAGAATGTTTAAACTACGCCTACTATAAATAATAACTTTGGACATGTTCTTCAATCAAACTCCCCACATGCTCCAAAAAATCACTTAAAGCATATTTTTTTTTTAACTACCCACATATATATAGACATGTATTCATCATACTCGAAAGATACTGACATGTAAAATATCTTATTAATATTTTATCTATTTTCATGAATATTGATAGTTGCATGCGAGGATGCTTCCTCCATATATTCTATTTTACTCTTCAAATAAATAAATTATCAAGATTAGTCTTCAACATTAACAACCTCATTATAACATTTGTCGATAATCTCTCAAGCCAATATTTGATATCATGAGTAAATTGGAGGTTCTCAATACATAAATCCATTTTCTTAGAAATAAATGAACAACCTTTATTTCATGACCTAAATTTCTTCAAAGAGGCCACATTAAGAGCCCATCTATACACGCAAAAACAAAAATTGTAGTAAAAAAGTACATAAAAACAATTTCAAATGATATCATTCATCATATTGATTTGTGTGATTAGATGAAGATTTTTTTTTTTTTAAATAAGTGTAAACTTTTTTCAAGTACAAAATCTGAAAAAATGCCTTCACTAAGGAAGCACTATCAAGAGCCTTCAACCCTTCCAAACTAACTTTTATAATTTGAGTACATATTTGAGAAAAATACATAGAATATATCAACCTAATATTGATCATTACAAAATTTCTAATAATAATGAGAGCCATAAATAAATAAGGATAGAATAGGAACATTATGACAACAATAAACTATTAGTCATTAACCTGAATCATTTCCCTTAGGGTGGAACTCATTGAGCTTAACAGGGTTCTTTTCTCATCTACCAGCTTGGCCATTGATTAAGAGTTTCCATTGTGCCAAGGAAATGAATAAAATTGTCTTGAGAGTACGATTTCTTTGATGATGCAATTTAACTTGCTTTCCAACCTTTGCTAAAACTTCCCCAAATTATCTAAATTAACGGAATTTGTATCTAAACTAGTTTTTATGTATTTCTTCTTTTACTAGAAAAGTATCAAGAAGATGTTGGGCCTTTGTTTCATTGCACCTCGTTTGAATGATATTCATCATAAATTCATTAGCGTACCCACCCATCCAAGCAAAGTCTCGTTAGTGTGGAAAATGACGTAAATGCTAATTAAGAATTTAAAAATTCCCAATACACATAAAATAAAACCAAGGGGTAGCGGGCCCATAAAAATTACAACAATACAACATGTTGAATTATCCATGCATATAACAACATATATTAAAACATGAATGCATCTAGTAAGACAATAGAAAACACACAACATTCATACAAACATTTACACAATGGGCTAATCATATTAAAAACAATAAAACACTTACTTGTTAATAATTAACCAACTGGCTGTGTATGAAGGATGAACCTCCCAACCATAGGAATTGTCGTTCCTTTTCTCTCAATGAGAGGCCACCCCCAAGCTCATACTATGACTCCACAATAAGATCTGTCCCTCCTGGTTTTTCACTTTACACATTTAGTAACCTCGAAACTAAGTTCTACTCCAACAACAATTCCAATCAACCAACTCTCTTCCCCACAACTTGCACAAACTAAGTAATGTACCCCTTTCACTTATCTTAGTACATAGAGTTGTGTCATTCATTTATCAAGGCTTCATGTTCACTTGGTTGGCTAGGAATTTCTAATCTGTGGACTCTTGGAACTCTCAGCAGCCTCAGGAGTGCTCACAACAACTTTCACAAGGCTCTTGAGCCATTTCCTCTATAGGAAAATGCACTACATGCTTACAACCCATTTTACAGGCACACATGCTACATTTCCTGCATAAAACATAGCCCAAGAATGGTTTCCTTCAAGTACAACATGGTTAGTTCTCTTCACAGCAATCGACTCCCCTCCTACCATTCAAAATCTACATGCAAAAGTTGTTTCTTTTCTCCATACAAACTTCCTTTTCTTAAATCTAATTGATTTCTCAATTTTCCTAATGTTGATTGTACATCAGCGCCATGCTACCCAATAACTATGGAATGTGAATTCTCACTCCCACCCTCTTACATGAAATAAATTATTGGCTTTGGGAACACTCAACAACAAATAGAAGGTTATACACAAGGATACTAATTTCGGGAATGTGGGTTGGATTAATACCCATGAATGTTTCCCACTTGGACCCCTCTCCATTTTGGAATCACACCCGCCCCATCGTATTCATCTCTCTCATATTGCAGCCAATGATTACTACTTTTATTAATCATTTCAATGTTCTTATATAAAATTTGACCCCCATCCATAATAATCAATATGTGATATTTCCCCAATCATATCGGATCACCAACCTAATTCACATTTATACAATTACATTACAATTTATAAGGACTAAAACCTAATATGTTACATTCCCCTCCCCCTTATTTTTTTACTATCCTTAGTGCACACCACCCTACCATGTACATACAATTAGAATGTAATTCTCTTCAACATTTAATCAACATATAGGCTTTTCAGGCTAATATCACATATGAATTCTAGCATAAATATAAATACATAGGCACTCCAACTCCCAACACTATAAATACATAGGTTCTCCAACCCCAAAACATATATACATAACCCACAGACATTCTCCTACATCTATCCTGATTTCCACGAACTCGGTTCCTCTTGACCGACCCAACCCAAGGAATGTACCCCCTTCACTTCTCTTATTCAATCAAGATATACCATTATTTTATCAGTGCTGACCGAAAGAATGTGCCCCCATCACTTTCCTCAATCCATCAGGATGCACCATTAATTTATAAGGGTCTTTTTGGCATAGGTAACTAATAATCTCACTACTGATAACTCAAGGGACTCACAACTAGGAAAAATACTAGGAAATAAAAAGCAACAACCTTGCTACTAGAGTGCAACTCACATAGGAATTCACTCTTCAGTCCTGAAAAACCCTGGTTCTTCGATAGTGCAACTCCCACAGAAGAGTTCACTCTTTAGGTATGACAACCTAGTTCTTTTGAAAAACTAACAACTTGCTTCTTTTGTTGTACTCACCCTCTATACTCAGGAATCCCTTTCACTTTTATATAGTTCCCTGGGCGATCCATTATTTTCCAAGGTGTTGTTATGCAGAAAAATGCAAAATTTTTACTAGGATTTCACTAGCAATATGTAACCTATGGAGATCATACCATCTACATCATATGCATACAGTTAATATGAGACATCATCATATATCTTGCATTTATAAATTTTCAAATCTTTTTTATATAAGAAAACATAATTTCCTAGGCATGAGTTTTCTGCTAATTATGTTTGGCTCTTGTTGTTGTATATATTATTATTCCTTATGGTCTTACATCCCTTCCATATCCAATGCAACTTTACTTGCAATTTCCTCAACTTTCTAACAACCAAACAAATTGTTAATACTCATGCACATTTTCAACAGTTCATGAAATTATCTCAGAATTGTATCTTACCAACAATTCAATCATTTCCGACCATTATTCACATTAAAAATTTTATGCAACCATTAATCATATTATATAGAATGAAACTATCATTCACTATACATGCATTATCATAACAGCAAGATTTTCATAATGCGATCAAATTTCACCAATAAATAAAGCCAGTGTGCCAATAATCATGGCCACATCTACACAATTCATCCTTTCATTGACTCTAGAATACCATATGTCCATGTCATGTATTCCACCATGTGAATTGGAAGGTATAGTCCACACATTAACACACTATCGAAAATATTCCCTATTTACTTATACAATCATTTAAATGCCTTCCTCTTCAAACCATACAAAACACTAAGAATATGATTCTCGTAGTGCTCTCTTCTGTCGGAAAAGAGGTTGTATTCCAAATGTTGGTTGGGCAAGGGAAAACCATTATGCACTTGGGTGGCACTATATCCTTTTCATGTCCAACCTCAACATGGCCCCACACATTTCCATCTCTAATGGAATTCATTGCTACCATAGGAGTATGTCTCCTAACTTGACTTGGTTATGATCTCATAACCAATATAACATAATATGCAATCACATTCCCATATAGGTGCATTCAATAATCAATAAAATTTGTATACTCAAGGTCCTCTACCTTTACAGTCCAATTCAAATATTAAAGTTTGATTGAGGAAATTCTTACCTCAATTTCCTTTAAGAAATTACGCATCATAAATAACCCCAAATGCATACTTGCATGGTTTTATTACATTAATTGATGATACTTGATCAAACGATACTTTGTAGAAGCTCCCAAGCTCCCTTTACCAACCATTGATCAAGATTTTACCATCCTCATTGTCCTAAAAACAATGGTTATTTATGTGTAGCAACATCATATTCTTTCATGCTATAGGAATTTCCATAGATATACATTCCATCATTAGTCATATTCAAATATCACACCATCATTGTTGCATATATACATATAACAATCAACTACTCTTAGTATACAAGCATGCCACTAGTAGGTTCAAGCATGTCCATATGCATGAAAACACCTCAATATGCACCAATCATTAAGTCTTATCCTTCCCACTTCATGCACATTCATTCTATGTTTACCATATGCACCATGCATCACTTCTATCATGCACTCTAGTGCATATTTATTTCAACTTATTTTTTAATTTTTTTGTTGTTGTATATGGTTGTCCTTGAATCCTTCTAGATCTATGCAGACCTATGCATTTCCATTTTTCTAATCTATACAACTCTTATAATAGAGGAAACTTCCTTTCCTATAACTTTTTCCCAAGATTGCTACCATTAATAGTTGTTTCAACATATGTATCCTTCCACACTTGCATGTTTTTAGAATGTAATCCAATATTTTTGGCATAAGAATAAGGCCTCTGCAACCCATTGTCTATCTCTCAGCAATCATGAAATCATGGCTCTAACCTTCCATTAGGGTATTTATATAGTTCATCCTCATGTAACTATTTCATCATGAAACTACTTATTTCACTTCCATCATCTGCTAAAAACATCTCCACTCACGAGTGGAGAACAACTTAGCTTTCATCTGTTCACTTCCATGAGTCATACATGCATGCATATTAATGCATACTTAACATTATCCTTCCTTATGGTGGTCTAACATTATTAGCGTGATACTTAAAGGAATAAATATAAACATGTTTCCCTCTTCCATTATGCACACTAGTGCATATCTATTTCAATTTATTTATGTTGTTCAAATTATGTAGATCCTTGCTAACTTTCTCTTCTTGCTAAGAACCTCTAGCCAAGCCCAATTTTTCTAACTTGAGTTTTGATCCAATCTTTCCACTAGTGCTGCCACCTCACACCTTCTTCCTTCATGTAGAAGAATCCTATTCCAACTTTACCCACATACTAGTTTCCTAGATTTTCAATCCCTCTAGAACATATCTACACACTACTTTATGATTCCTTTGAAACCATTTAGAGTGAATGTATGTTCATTATTTCATCCCCTAAATGATTAGTTTTGCACCATGCTTCCACTGAGCATTTTAATAATATAAGTGGCTTTCTTGTTGTAAATACTCTAGCTAAAATTGCCAATTCACACTAGAAAATATTATAAGTCCTCATAGGATATGCCCTAGACATGACTTTATCCATCCCATGAGTCACATTGAACCCCATGAGAAAATTTATTTTGTATAGAAGTAGACATTTCCACCTTCACAACATTCTACCTTCAAGGCTATGGAGTCCTCGTTAACTCTATGGAGTCCTCGTTAACTCTTAGTGCATGCAAATGGATTTTTTAACCTGCTGGATTTGTGTTTCATGTGAGAAACTCTATTGATTTACCTTTTCAAGGCATTCATACTCTACAACAACTTAATGTTAACTTTTTTTTGTTCTTCCCAATTCCCCTTTCAACCTTTAAACTACCTACTTTGTAGCCCTACACTTCTCTCTACAACTCTTTAATTCCTCAAACAAATGTACAAGCTTGACCTTCTTCCTTATACAATGGACCCTTGGGTTAAATATGAAATAGACCCACACAATCCTGATTTTTGTCATATTATCCTCTTGCTATCAATCCCATCACACAACAATCTCTATTGGATTTCTCCTCTTCTTATTAACAATGCCCTATTAAAAAGATTAGCCTCTTTTTTTTTTACCAAGATATTGCACTTCAAATGTGCCTGTATACTCACGCATAGGAACTATTACGATTTTCAATACTCTTCCTTACCCAACAATCACCCATATTTCTCACCTTTAAGTCTAGGAAAGTTTCTCCAAATTTTGACATTATTTCGAAAAAAAATCTTCACATCGAGTAGTTACATGGTTCATGGAATCCAATTCCACATTTTCTTGCAACGTTATGGAGCAACCCAATATTCCCCAGGATAACTTAGACATTCTATCATGATTTCCTTTGGATCAAATTTCCAATGACTATATCCATTCTTTAATTTGATTTATGAGCCAAAATTTTTGGCTTCATGAACTTCTCATTCTACTCAATGGTGTCCTTCAAGTCCACCAGTCACTTTCCTTCTCATTCCTTGAGGGTCCTTCAGCTCAAAACTAAATTCTCAATGGATATATGGATTCTCCTATCCAATATATTTCCAATACTACTTTCTTTCTCAATTCTGAGCTTCGAGCGGAAATTTATAGTCATCTGAATATTGCCAATTTATCCTTTTTATGCACGTTTCTTCCAGGTGCAATTTATCCCAGACACCAACTTATGCCACTTGTATAAGTAAATCTATCAGGAACTAGGGAAAATTTTATATAAGACATATATAACAATGATCACAAGTAATTCACAACAACTCTTATATTATCAATTTCATGCTCCAATTTTTTTTTGCAATAATATGGAAATGACAACTTTGTCCTTTTCCAAACTTTAGAATTTTTTAGACAAACTAGCTATCTCCTATACTATGCACTTCTCAAAAAACTTCAATAAACCAAATTTGTATGGATTGACGAGTATTAAAAATGTTGATTAAATAAATGTCTCCAAATTTTCCATCCGGGGACCCTTTTCCTTTGAAAATCCCAAAATCTCTAAAAAGTGGCCAAGAATAGTGAATTTTTTCTTGTTTTATCATTCCCATTCCAAACCCTTTAGAATCCAACCAATTACTTGACAAGATATTTTGATGTCTACATTTTTGACACTCTATACTAGTTTCAATAGTAATTGTGTTCGTACCATTGGGCTTGACCCTGATCTTTAAAACATTTAATCTGCATTTTCTGGAAAATACAAGCGAAATTGGCCAGTGGCCCTCTTTGGCATTTATGTATCCCTTAATACTATGGAGAAAACCTATAAAATATATATCTTGTTATGAGTTATTATGCTCCTTCTAGGGAAAAAACATGAATTTGGCTCCAAAGTTGTTTTTTTGTTCTATTTTGAGACTAAAGGACAATTTTGCCTATGTGGCTACTGATGTGGCCTATTGGGTCCACATGGTACCCTAAGTTGATGCAATGGCACCCTCTTGGCCACCATTTCCATACCCCATTATCCTTCATATCCCTCCTCCTCTCTCTCTCTCTCTCCCCTTTCTTCCTTATTTTCTTTTATTTTGGCCCCCCCCCACACCCAACTTCCCATGTGGTACATTGTCCAACCAAAGATGGGACAAAGGCCCCACCTATTATACCTAACCTCCACCTCATACCCTCTCATTAGTTGTGAGCATGGGTGGCTTGCATCCTGCACCCTTTTCCTCTATGTGTGAACTTTCATTCTCTCATCGGATGGTGGATATGATCAGGAGATTAATGGAAAATGATCCATTTCGCATCGTCAATGTGCTAGAGGGTTAACACACCCTTTGTGATGCGATGTGAAAACTTGCATGATCCCTTCTCAAATGGAAGAGATGATCAGAAGATCAACGATGGGTAAGCCATTTATCATCGCCAACATGCATGAGGGTTAATACCCCCTACGTGATACGACACTATAAACTTTCCTTGATACATGATGCATTTTTACTAGTTTTTCATCACTAAATATATTCTGGAAAACTGCTTGTGAGTGATGCATTATTTTTTATGGTGTTGGCTCACTACTCTGGTCATGTGGCTCCCATGTCACTTGTAGTACTTGCCGCCACACACTACAGACCCTGCCACTATCCCATCGACTACCATCGTGGACCTACCATTTTGGAAGTCAATTTCACCACTTCCACATCACCCACCACATGACCTCCACTTCATGCTAGTGTCATGGTATGGAAAATTACCCAAATTTTCCAAATTTCATAATTTTTCCAACTTTTTAAAAAATAATTAATTTCAAAATTTCCTCAATGGACGCCATAAAGCTTAGAAATTAAGCTTTGTATGCCCAATTTCTTCCATGTCCATGTCAATTTGACCTCTGCACCTGAAATTTGACACTCCCACGTCGAATTCTCAATGAATTTCACTTCAAAAATTGGGGCTTTTGCATAATTTCTCCCAATTTCTCCATGAATGCTATGTAAATCTCAAATATGACCAATCACAGGATGAGAAACACCCATTAAGAGGTTAAAATTGGGGATTTTAACCCCTGATCTCAATTTCCTCAAATTCCTCATGATTTTTCCCCCAAGTTCACTGGAATATTTTTGTCAAATAATTTGCAGACATCCTATGAGCTTTAAATATACAAATTTAGCTTCTATGTGCTAAGGCTAACCCATGCAGGCTCAGTGTTCAACATGTGGCTCTCATACCAATCTGTAACATACCCAACCTTCCAAGTTGAGTCCATCAACATGGAAAAAAAAATAGCCTAGTAAATACGAATTTAAAAATGCCCCATACACATACAATAAAACGAAGGGGGATCATGCCCATAAAAATTAAAATAATAGAACATGTTGACCTAACCATGCATCTAACTACATATATTAAAACATGAATGCAACCGGTAAGCACATAGAAAACACATAACATTCATATAAATGTTTATGTTAATCCCTAAATCATGGCACATTACCCATTAATTGGGGCATATTAAATTAGTATTGTTATTTTATATATGTTGGGTTGGATCTGTTAGTTGTAATTGTACCTCCTAGTCTTCTATATATAACAAGGAGACCTTTTCATTTGGAATCATCTTGTATTTGTAAAGTCATGTAATCTATAAGGTGTTTTCCCCCTCGAAGAGGATTATTATATGAATTTATCTCTTTGTCAAGGAAAGGAGTACTTGTTATGAGGTTTTTTATGCTATTTTGATATTTGGTTCTTAACATTTGATATCAGAGCTAGATAATCCTTGGGACTCGCTTCTTCAAAACAAGTATTCTTGGAATTTTCGCTACAACTTTTTTTCTGGAAGGTTTTAGGATATGCAATTTATATTGTGTAGAGGATACATATATAGATAATGTGGGTATAAAATTTCAGATCTTGGTTTGTTATATGTTTGGAGATACATTTTATTCAATTTAGGGTTTTGACTAGTCCTGAAACTAGTCTGAAAGAGGTCTTCTTGGAATTTTTTCTCCCAATTGTTTTCAACATTTTTTCATGTTTTGAAATTTTTATAGTACGAAGAAGAAATAGTGAAGTATCGTGTGTACAATTTTTAGCCCTTGATTCTATTTACTCTGAAAGATATTCTCTGAGGAAATTAGGGATTTTGTCTGGTCCATATTTCAGTCTAAAACAAGTGATCTTGGGAAAACTATTATATCTAAAGCTACAGACTTCCAAATTGAGTGAGACCTATTCCATTGGTTATGGTATGGACCAATGTTTTACTAGTTTAAATTTGAATTTCTCAAGCGAATACAGTGACACAGAGTAGGTCATATGACTTCTCTCTCCAGAAAGGGAAACAATCAACACATGCTGGGAGAGTTATCATAAAATTCTCTTTGAGAATTAAATATTGGTCTAACTAATGATGTTGGAATGAAGACAAAATAGGATACCTCAGGCCGGAAATTTTAGACTCAAAAGGGATGAAATTGCAGAGCTACAACAAAATAAAGGTTGGCTAGAAAACAATCTCCAAATTAGGGTTTTAAAAGGTGCTTTTTTTTGGAAATTTGCATATATTTTGACTAGAAGATCCAATTGGAGTGATTCAAAAGGTGGAATAAAGTGGGATAAAAGGAGTCTCACATAAATTCTGGATAATATTAGGCATTTTTAGGTTCATATGTATTATGACGTCTCTAAACATAGGAGTTGTCCTTACTTTTGATCGCTACAACCTAGGGACAATGTGGTTCTTCCACATACCTATAGTATATAAGAAGTCCCCTTTCAAATGGTTGCGCATTATAAAACACTACTACGGATTTGATCTCCCATGTACCTGGTGTATATCGGGATACCCCTAGAATCTTGAGACTAATCGAGTAAACCATTTTGTCATCTTGTTTCTATAGTACACCGAGAACAACACTCGGGGAGATCACTCTCTAGTACTTGGGTATTTGGATAGAACAAATAAGGGAATGTTCAAGCCTCCTTAGTTAGTGCCCTAAGATATTGGGTGAATTACTATTGTTGTACCCCTCATGTATATGAGAGAGCTATAATACTTGGCACTCCCTTGTCTGTGAGGACCTTTGCCTAAGCTAATTAGGAATTACAACCTTGTAGAGATACTTGGACAACATGCCACCAAAAAAGTGAACCTATACACCAAATTTTTGATTAAGGTTGGTTGTCATTGAAGTCAACCCCTGAAGAAAGCCCCATAGCACAAAGGTTGGGTAATGGACCCAATATTGTTTAATGTAAATATGAATCATTATTTTTTTGTTATTGTTGATAATAAGTAGAAATGGATGAACTCCAAAGTGGTACCCTTATGGTGAAAACCCTCACGGGAAGATGCTTTGTGGATTGAGTTATCCTAGAAGTATGGTTAGAGAACCCATGCTTATTTGTGGAATAATGATATGAAAAATAGTGAATTTGTTAGTGAAAATATCCTATATGGATAGTGCTTGTCAGGCCATTTCCGGTGGTATGTGGAATATCACATAACTCCTCACGGTTTGAGAGTTATAGCCTTACGAAGTTGGAGGACCCTCATATGTCATCTAGAA
>CBVK0100286153.1:0-23314 GCA_900067695.1 Picea abies | reverse complement strand
CACTCCAGCTACTCAAGGGCTTTCCAGAAGGTGGTTCTTTTTCAAGTTTCAAAATGTAGAAGATGAAGAAGGGGTATTGAAGAGCTCCTAGAGTATAGACTCCTTCCATATCCTCTTTAAAAAATGGATGTCAATGTTTGATGTGAGTAGGGAAAGGGTGGATTTGCTCTCGATAGGGGTCAGTTTTTCGAGCTTGCCTCTAAAATTTTGGTCCTGACAGTGATTTAAATCAATTGGAAACTCTTTAGGGTCCTTCCTTAACGCGTACATGTCATTCTAGTCCTCTGAAGATATTTCGGTGGCTAGAATATTGGTTATGATAAATGTAATAAATGGGTTAGCAAAGTACTTGGAGTTAGTATTAGGAAACTCCACATATATGCAAGTTTTGGATTATGAAGGGGTTCCCTTTAGATGTAGGAGGTGCCACCAATATGGGCATTTGGCCAAAGAATGTTCTCTCCCCTTTAAAAGTCGTTCTACATCTTCAGGCTCACTCTTAGCTAGAAAGAGGTTGGCTTCCCTAGTAGGAATAGGCGCGAAGCTAAGTCGGAAGTCTCATCAAACCCTAGTGCCTAGCGAATCCATTAGTGAATAAATCCCACCTCCATTAGAGGCCATCGATAACCAAAAGTAGTTGGAATGACCTGCTCATTCACGAGATGAGTCATCACACTTTTAGGATCAACGTAGGAACTTGGCCCCCCCACAGGGTATGTGCAGTAATCCTTTTTTATCCATTAATTTTTTGGTAAATTCCTTGTCTCTTCTTAGAAAGGATTGGATGGGTTCTTTATCAAATTTCACTCTCCCACTTGAAGGTTTGATCTTTCCTCCCCTGGAAGTAGTGATCCCTCCCCTCTTATAGTACTCTCCTGAGGAAAACCCCTCTCTAAAATGAAATGAATCAATTATTGTGGAGGGGGAGACTTCACGTGAATCCTCACAGGACACAGAGGGAGAACTTATAGCATATAACCTAAGGAATAGATCAATTCTAGTCCCCCTTGATTTTCCAATTTGGGGTGAGGGCCTAGGAAAAGACTTTATTCCTTTGAAAGGGGGAGTAGGAAGAGGTCGAAAATCACATTTGTCCATCACATAAAATCGGTCATTAGTTGATCTAGTGGCAGGTAAACAGAAGTCGATTAAAGGGGCACTTAGAGCATTGATGTAATGCTCTTTGGTCGAACCCTGATTGTAAATATAAATATAAATGTGTGTGTGTGTGTGTGTGTGTAAGTTGATGAGCTATTGGTATCAAGTCTTGTATTCAATTTTGTACACACATTCCATAGTGTGGTGATTGTGCAAGGATGTGCATCAAAGAAAGAATGAACACATTTCATAGTGTAGTGCACACCTTTGTAAGTGTGCAAGGATGGTGCACCAAAGGAAGGCTGTGCATTATTCCATAGTTTAGCACACATCAGATGAGGTGCATGATTTTGGGGCCAGAGAGACTTTGTATATATGTTTATGTTTTGAGTTCGGAGAGCTTGTGTGGTTATTTGGCAAGTGAGCCTGGATACTAAAGGCCAGTGTGCATGTATTGTAAATTTAATCACCCTCAATTCGTTAATATAATCACATCATTGCGTGTAGACTCAACTCAAATGAAAAGAGACAGGGGGATAAAATCCATGGAAAAGGAAAAAAAGGGAGCTTATGTCAAGGGAATATTTCATTAATATTTCAGAAAGTTTAATTTATGGATATTTATTTATCCTAAGTTTCCAAAGGATGGGGATGAGTCACCAAGTAGCTAAAAGCTAGTTCTTAAGGTGACAGGTGTCAAAAGCTAGTCATGAAGGTGACAAGTGTCTAGTTATGACCATGCAAATATATTATTGAGCCTTGGTTTTTTTAGGGGGGGATACGCATTTTGACTCCATCTTGGATACCATCGAAACTCCAACAGACTATCCACCTTTGTTTGTGACCTTTTTCGATCTGTATCGGAGACTGTTATCACCTATCTGTAAGGGGGTATCCATCTAAGGAAGAGAATTGTGTCGAAGAGGCAGGTTTTCAGGCCCATGGTCATTTCTTTCCAGCTAAGAGATTTGTTGCATCGAAGAAGCAGATTTTCAAGCTCATGAGCATTCTCTCCAGGTGATATTTTTGTTGGAATTTCTCCTTGGTGCGTTGGGCATTAGATACAAGGCTCTGAGACTTCCTATTTGGCCTTTTGTTGAAGCCCCAAAAGGAAAGTGGGGCAGCCTAAGGACTGTTGAGAAAAGAAGGGGCACACTTCCTGGGGTGGGACAGGCATGTGGGGAATGAGAGATTGTAGGCTAGTTGCAGCAGTCGGCACTTTGGACCAAGTATTTTGTTGAATATTAGACCATAGTCTAGCATTAGGAACCCTTTTTCATGTGGATTTTACATCCTAGCTCGAGGGTGACCTATTGTTGAAATATTATAAGCGAGAGAGTCTATGAATGGGAGGAACGTCAAAGTCTTGCACACAGTTAGTGACTTTTCACAAAAGATAAGTGTCCTTCACAGGCTTGTTTAATTATTTTGTTCTCTAATGTTCATATTTTCAAATGGGTTTATTTTCCTGTATGAAATTGCATATGAATATTGTGGTTAATTCTAAGTAAATTTACTATATATATATATATATATATATGATTTCATTTTCTTCTATGTTGCTACATATGTGTGCATGATAGTTTTAAGTGTTTCATGTTAGCTAAATGTATGGTTAATTTGTATAAAAATTTTGCACATGAGAAGTTTGACAGCTATTAAATATTCTTGTAAAGTTAAACTCAGTGGTATGGTTAGAAGATACCAATGCAAGGAATGAATCATCGAGCATGCAATGAAGCAATCTATGCACACGAAGATGATAGAATCTGTGTGCAGCATCGAATTGATTGAGCGTGCAATAGTATTATTTGTGCAAAGTGTTTGTGCGCACAATAGTATATATGTGTTTTGAAGGGATAAGTGCGCAATAGATTTGTAACATTTATTATGCTGCTATAATTGTATTGAAAAAAGAAAAAGTATACTCATAGAGAGAGACCCAATTAGGTCTGGGCATAATACCTTAAGGTTGTGTGCAGTTATTATGGTCTACCTGTAACAGGGAGCATTATTGGTATTATCTGTGCACTAGGATTTTTGAAGTAGCATGGTTCAATAGTGAGCTTGGGCTACTACAAAGAATACCATAGCGACAAAATTTGAGGTTTATACTGATGTGGCCCAGCCTGGGAGGATGGGGACGTTAAAAAAATGGCATTAGATCCATTGGTTCAACATTGGACTTGCATGGACCAGAGATCGGCATGAATTAGTAGTGTGCACTAGGTATTGGTGTCGCATAGTGAAAAGTTTATTATGCATAGAAAATTATTAGTGCATGATGCAAAGTTGTGATGTGCACAAAAATATTGATGTGTGGGTGTGCGCACTACAAATTGAGATGTTAAAACCACTTGAGGAAAAAAAAAAAAAATCTAACAAATTATGCATAACTTTCATAAAATTGTCGTGATAATTAGTTTGACAAATCTTGTTGTATGCACATATTGTAGAATTAACAAAAATTAGTTCGGGACAAAATCAATGCAAAGATTAAAAGCATGATCAATGCAAAGATTAAAAGAACGGGAGGTGCGTAGAGAACCTGCAATCAAGATTAAGAAATGGGAAGGTTGTACGCTGTCATGGGTATTGAAGGTACAGAATACAATGGACATAAGGAAGGATTAGAAGAGAGCATGAACTTGGTAGATGCCATACAAATTTTGCAAAAGAACATCCAAACTTATAAAGTTGATAATGATAGGCTTATGAAATCCAAGGAGAAACAAGATGGCTTCAACATCAAGTTGCTACAAATCTTGGACAGAATTGAGAAAAAGAAGGATAAGGAGACCAAGTCAAGTAAATCAGGAAGACACGGGTCTCGAGATGAGGGAGGAAAAGCAAGAAGTGTTGACAGACATCTCCATCACTCTCCAAGACATTCAACTAGGAGGGCATGCAATAGCTCAAGCCCATCTCCCGTCAGGATGCATAAGAATAAATCTAGGGTAGATGGGCTATGAGGTAAGATGAATAAGATTAAGCCTCCTACGTTTGATGGACAACATAAGAAATATGAGGATGCAGAGACATGGTTGCTAGGTATGAGGAAATACTTCCAGTTGCATAATTACTCGTCGTGGGTAGAAGGGAAAATTTCCATCTATCATCTCATGGGGAAAGCATCAATGTGGTGGGTGTCAGTTTTTCATGGAAACCTGCACATGAGACCTAGCTAAAGCATACACAAACAAAGCTTATCAAGAAAAGGAAGAGAGATACAATATGAAGAATCTGAATCAATGTATATTATGATATGTTCAATGAGTGAGTGATATTCACTCATATAGGCAATGACATCTTATCTTAGGAATGCATGCATAATAGTGATCGTCTAAAATTAGAAAGTATAAAATAGAACTAGTCAGTTAACTCCCACTGAACTAGTGAGCCGAAAATAGAAATTTCTCCAACACCCCCCCTAAACATCATTATGGAGTAAAAAATGAGTCTCGAATACTAGGCCATATTAGGTACTCATGTACAATGCAACTAATGAACACTGAATAAAAATGAGGAAAGAGGGAAAACTACATGGGAACAAAACCCCCTTCAAAAGACAATGCATCAAAAGAAGAAAAGGCAACTGCTAGGAAATTGTGTTCTTCACTGCAAGACGATCCTGCAAAGTCTGAAACTTCTACCTAGTTAAGGTCTTGGTGAATATGTCAGTAGTTTGTTCAGAGGAAGGACAAAACTGCAAATCAATGATCATGTCATGTACTAAATATTTGATGAAATGCATGTGGACCTCAATGTGTTTGGTTTGTTGTCGTTGTACTGGATCTCCGCAAAATCTTAGTGTACTCTGATTGTCGCACCATATGATAGTCGAACATTAAAACTAGATACCAAGATTGGGAAGGAAGTGTTGAATCCAAAGTGTCTGAATGACACAGTTGACTACTCCTCAGTACTCAGCCTCTGCAGAAGATAAAGCAATGGTTGATTGCTTCTTACTTGACCAACAAATTGGGCCTGACCCCAAACTAAGAGTGTATCTGGACGTGGACTTGTGATCTATGCTATCACCATCCCAATCTGAATCTGTGAAGCCTATGAGATCTAATGCACAACCAGCTACATAGTGAATCATGTAACTCATGGTGCCCTGAACATATATGAGGATGCGCTTGGAAGCCTTCCAGTGCAGGTCATGGGGTTCTTGCATAAATCTGGAAACTACTCCTACCGCATATGAGATATCTAGACAGGTGTGGGTGAGATACAGAAGACTCCCCACCAACTTTCGATACAAAGTGCTTTCCATTAATGGTGTATCCCCACCATCCTCAATTTTGATCCCAGATAAGAAGGGTCTAGGTGCAGACTTACAATCTGTCATGTGGAGTCTATCAAGGAGATCCTTGACATACTTAGTCTGAGAGAAAGTTTGATGCCGGAAGCATCCTGGCTAATCTCAAGACCAAGAAAGAAGTGCAGTGGACCCATGTCCATCATAGAGAACCTGTCATGCAAAATATATTTGACCAAAGAAATGGCTAAAGCAGAGCTACCAGTGATCAAAAGATCATCAACATAGAGTACTAAAATCATCACAGAGTTAGTAGTCCTCGGCATGTAAACATTAGAATCAGATTTACATCTAACAAAATCATGTGAAAGCAAGTAAGAATCCATATTTTCATACCATGCTCTAAGCGCATGTTTGAGGCCATAGAGAGACTTCTTCAGTCTGCATACTAAAGATGAGTTCTGAATGAACCCCTACAGTTGCTCCATGTAGATCTCCTCTAAAAGGTCACCATGAAGAAAAACATTCTTCACATCCATCTGGTGAAATTCCCATCCTTTGGTTGCTGCAATGGCTAGAGCCAAGCGAATGGAGTCCATCTTTGCTACAGGAGCAAAGGTCTCATCATAATTTATCCCATGAATCTGTTGAAATCCTTTTGCAACTAATCTGGCCTTGTACATGCTCACCTAACCATTTGTTGCTATCTTGGTCCTATAGACCCATTTGCATTTGACAAGTTTCCTCCCTGGTGGAAGTGGAACCAAATCCCAAGTCTAATTCTCTAGGAGAGAGTCATGCTCCTCCTGCATGTTTGCTTCCCATAGTGGATTTCCAACAGACTCACTGTAGGTATGTGGATCAGAATATTGAACCATATAGCAATGCATGGACATCGTTGTTTCAGAAGTTGAAAGTACATGAGAAGGATCCACATGTTGAGATCGAGTCCTCCTCGAATCCAATGGATCCCCTACAAGGTTTCCTTCTTCCTGAAGTGTGGATTGTGCCCACTTGGGCATTTGTTGAAGCTCTGATGTTGGCTCCTCATTTGGTTGTACTACCTTCTCATATGCATGTACAGAATCCTCTCAATCTATGTTTGAATATGTAGCATCTGAGTGTGTGGAATCATCATCTTTGATGTCTAGAACTGATGGAAGCATAAGAGTCTCTGCATGTTTCACCAGAGGTGCATACAAAGGACTCTCGTCAAACTGAACACAACGCTCAATGATGAGTCGGTGTATAGAGGGATCAATCAATATGTACCCCTTCACATCATTTGGATATCCCACAACGATGCAAGGTGTGGTATGTGGATCTAAGGCTTTCCTCTTTTCAGAAGCAATATGGGCCCACAAAGATGCGGAAGTGTGTGACATCTTATGCGAAAGTGTGTGATATCTAGTTTGTCACTTGTCCAAGCCTAAAAAGGTGTCCTATCCTCAACAGATCTGTGAGGTGCTATGTTCTGTATGTAAGCAACACAGTTAAGTGCCTTAGCCCAAAGCTTGGAAGGAAGTGATCGATCTTGCATGCAACATGCAACTGGTCATCTCCTTGAGAGACCTGTTCTTCCTTTAAGTAAATTCATTTTGTTGTGGAGTGTATGGAACTGTGTGTTGCAACTGGATACCAGCTTCACGAAAAATATTATAAACATATTTGTTGATATACTCCCCCCCATTATATGTACGAAGGATCTTGATTTTATTCCTAGTTTGTGTCTCTACTAGAGCTTTGAAGTCTTTGAGATGCTCAAATACTTTAGAATTTTGTCTGAGAAAATAAGCCCAAGTATAGCGTGAGTAATCATCAATAAATGTAAAAACATACTTTTCTTTGTTGATGGATGGATGTGGAAATGGACCCATGAGATCACTGTGAACAATCTCCAAGAAAGGGGAGGCTCTCCTTGCCTTCCCCTTTTCAAACTTCTCTTCAGGATTCTTTCCAAGAATGCATCCTTCGCAAACCCCTTCAGAAAATTGAATGTTTGGAAAACCTTTCACCATTCCTTGCTTGGAAAGTCGTTGCATGTACCTAAATTTTGAATGACTAAATCTCTCATGCCATACTCTACTACTATCATTAACATGTGTAAGTAGAAAAGAGGAGTCATAGTCAATAAACTTAGTGAACTTATACAATTGTGATTTGTGATCTACCTCACCAACTGCAATAATGGAATTGTCATGCATGTCAAGTACAGTAACTGAATCTGATGTAAATTCAACCCTTTTACATGTTTGAGTGATCTGATAAATTGAGAAAATATTTATAGAAATCTTTGGAACATGTAAAACATTCTCAAAACTTCCATTAGGGAGTTCCACTCTTCCCTCTCCTGCAATTACTATTGGAGTATCATCCCCCGTGAGAATAGGAGATCCAGAGCATGAACTCAAAGAAGTAAAAACATCATCTTTAGTTATCATATGATGTGATGCACCAGAATCTATAATCCATGAATCATATGAGGAATTAATTGCAACCAGAGCATGATGATTACCTTTCTTAGGCGTATGATCTTCTTCCTTATGCTTCTTGACTCCCTCTAGAATTAAGTTTGCAAGGTTATTTTGTTGAAGTGCTTGTGCCATAAGATCGATATGTTTATTCATGCATGTGGATTCTTCATGATTCGGTTTATTGCAGTAAGTGCATTTCTTTCCCTTCTTCTTCTTCTTGGAATCTGAAGAGTCTTTGGAACTTGAAGAATCGTTAAAGGGTTTAGAATATCCCTCCTCATTTTGTTTATCCTTCTCATTCTGTTTGGATGATCATTTTCCCTCATGCATGATGAGTGCATGTGCTTTGGGATCCTTGATTAGGCCCATCTGAATAAGTTTTATCTGCTCTTGTGTGAGAGACTCAATGAACTAATCCATCGTAGGAATTTTCCAATTTGTTAAAAAACGTCATCTTCCAAAATGGAAATTGAAGACATATACAGCGTATTTTGGCCCTAGCTTCGCCAAGATTGTTAGAATAAGTTGTTTCTCTTATGTAGACTTGTCAATACCACATTCACCCAAGTTCAAAATCAAATATTTAAATTTAGTAAAGAAATATTGTATATTATCAAAGATTTTAGGGTCTAAGGTATTCAACTCTACCTCAAGCATATGACCTCGCATCTCATCCTGCTTTCCAAAGATTCATTCCAAGGTGGTTTAGATCTCATTTGGAGTCTTGCATGAGGCAACATGAAACCATAAATTAGTGGAGATTAACTCAAGAAGTAGTCTTGTGGCCTCATCCTTACAGTTCTCCCATCTGGTCTTCTCAAGCGCTAATGTAGGTTATGTTTATGTCGTCATCGTTAAATTATATAATCCTTTTTCTTTTCAGTTGGAATGTGGCCTTCAGCTTCCATTAAAAATATTTTTATGGTGTGAGTATTATCACCAGACTTTATTGAAGAAGTTGCATCATCTCCATCTCTGCTATTGATTCTGAAAAGATCTTGAAAACCCAGATCGTGGATTATGAGATATGATAGATGGTTCTATGGCAACTATATATATGATAAAATGGTTATATATCCTAAAATATGATGTGGATTTTGGACATTTTTGGTGAGTGTGATCATCCCTATGATATACGTCTCTGGTCAAAACTTCATCCCAACCCAGATCGCAGATTTCGAGATATGGCTATTTTACTACAGAAAACCAATTTTATGGAGGGCAGTTGAATCGTCCCACCCTAGAGAAGGATACAGTGCGACGATGTTGAATATTCTCACCCTATAGAAGGGTATAGTGCAATGATTCCTAAAAAAAAAAAAAATATTAAGTGTGAGTGCGATTGTCGCACCCTTCGATAGGGATAGGATGCGACGATTCGAATTGTCACACCTTTCGATAGGGATAGGCCGCCACAATGGCAGAAACTAGGTTTACTCAATAATTAAATCCTCTTTCGCTCTTATCTGGATTTTTTGGGTTGCTCCAAGCAACTCAGCTCTGATACCATGTAAGTGTTTCATGGAAACCTGCACAGGAGACCTAGCTAAAGCATACACAAAGAAATCTTATCAAGAAAAGGAAGAGAGATATAATATGAAGAATGAGAATCAATGTATATTATGATATGTTCAATGAGTGAGTGATATTCACTCATATAGGTAATGACATCTTATCTTAGGAATGCATGCATAATAGTGATGGTCTAAAATTAGAAAGTCTAAAATAGAACTAGTCAGTTAACTCCCACTGAACTAGTGTGCTGAAAATAGAAATTTCCCCAACAGTGGGATCAATCTGGGAAAGTACAACACATTGATGAGAAGAAGGTTACTTGGAGGGAATTCAAGTGACATCTTGAAAAGAAATATTTAACCAAATGTTATTATGAGAGGAAAATGGAGTTCTTTGAAATCAAGCTTGGGAGAATGACCATAGACGAGTACAAAAGAATATTTTTAGAGATAATGAAATATGTTCCTTTTATTAAGGATGAACAGTTGAAGACTTAAAGGTACCTGAGTGGGCTGCCATCATTTATTAGTGATAAGATACAATATGATGACCCAAATACATTGGAGGAAACCTTAAGGCGTGTTAAATGTCTCTATGATCAACAAAGGGGAAGACCGACTCTCCAAAAGTCTTGGGAAGACAAGATGAAAAGCAAGGTGGAACAGAGGAAAAAGCGGACTAAGCCACCATTTTTCAGAAATATTGTGCAAGGAAAACCAACTTCCAAGGATTCTAGAATGACTAAGATAGTGGGGCAAGGACCAAGTCAACAACCTATTCAATGTTGGGGTTGTGGAAGAGATCATATGTACAGAGATTTCCCTCAAAGAGGTGAAAAAACAATTATTGCGCACAGTGTATAGCAAGTTGCGACAATTGAATACATGGGTATGAGTGTACCTAGGATTTACGCATCCATGGATAATAAGCAAGTTGAGTTTCAATCACACATGATCGAGGTGGAAGGTAAGAATAATGATCAACACCTTGTTATTTTAATTGACTCAGGAGCTAGTCATAGTTACCTAGATCCTAAACTCGTGGAAAGATTCCAATTGTCGAGAAGCAAGCTTAGAAAACCTTGGTTGATGTAGTTAGCTACAAAGGAAAAAAGGAAAATTAATGAGATGGTGATCCAGGTGGATATTGGTGGCCACTCACCTATTCCAACTGGCTCCTCCTATCAGTTTTTAGTTTAGCGCATTCTTTTGTACTTCTTTGTAATTGAGGGTTCTACACTTATGGGGTTGTCTGAAGCCCTACACATCTTCTAAGTGTATACTAGTGGCCTCCCACCTAATCCAACTGGCTTATTTTGGAAGTTTTTGTGTCATCACATCCTTTTGTACTTCCATGGCCGTTTTGGGGCTCTAAACAGTGTTTTTTTGGCGTGCCACGGTAAAATTGTAGACGGAGTCAGATTTTGACGGCATAATGGGTATTTCTCAAAAAGACCTTTCCAATGGGCTATCACGCACCTAAAATGGAGATCGTATGCAAAATTTACGACCCCAAGAGGTTAATGTACTAACTTACCCAAATGGGGCCCACATGACCTTTGTGTTTCATCTCCTAGGGTTAGGTTTTTGGATGTGTAGGATTTTGGCATTCATGTTTATCATAAAAAGGCCTTCATAGCCTCATTGTAATAATATTTTGGCGAATGAGCGTATTTGTCACATCTCTTCTCAGAGATAAAGTTGCCACCATTCTAGCAAGTCTTGCACTCTGTATTTTTACAATCTCTTTACAATTATTTCATTAATAAAAAGAAAGTATTGTTCTATTTCTTTGTTTCTGGAAATTTTCATGAGTACTTCATTATAATATCTTTGCTTTCATTTTGTTCCAAAAATAATTTGGATCAATGGTATCAGAGCATCTTTGTTCAAAAAGTTTCCAATAGGGAAAAGATCACCTTCGCACTCCTTAAGGCTATCCCCCATGTCAAACATTGGTGGGAAACTTACTAGGGGAAAATTTCCACAGATCAATCTGGAATATATGGGGTCGAGACCACTTGGGATTTTTTTGTGGATGCAATCAAAGAACAATATTGTCCTATTGATAATTATCAAGACCAGTACATGAGATGGACCACACTGCGGCAAGAGAAGAGCCAAACAGTGTCGAAGTTCACAAATACTTTCCATACATTGTGCACCAAGCTGGGTATCAAATACTCTGAGCAACATCTGGTTCTGAAATACCATGGGGCTCTGCATAGGTACATCCAAAACAAAATGGATTTTCTGAACATCTCATCATTTGGAGTTGCCTATCAATATGATGTCAAAATCGAGCAGAAATTTAGGCACCAGAACAAATGGGAATTTGGATCTGCAAATATACCACAACCAAAGCATGGTAAAGATAGCCCTAACCAACAACCTCTAGACAACCAGTAAAAGACACGGGACGAGAAGGGTAAAGGAAAGATGAAGAATGACACTGGGAAGTAGTATGACTTCCATAAAATCCCCTGGCACAACACCGATGAATGTCGCTCGAAACAGTCATTGGTGGTCGAGGTCAAAGACACGAAGTCGAACCCTGATTCAGAATCTGATCCAGAAAATATTTAAAACATACATATCATTGACGTGGACCCCACTACTATTGTCATGACCACAACAATTCAACTAGAAGAACCAATATATCCTGAAGAGGGGGATCGCCTCTTCCATTCACAGATGTGGGTGAAGGGGGGCCCATTGCATTTCATTGTTGATAACGACAGCCAGAAGAACCTCATCTTAGCTAAGGTCATCAAACAGTTGGGGTTGTCAACAACACCACACCTGTAGCCATACAACATTGGGTGGCTTCACCAGGGACGAGATCTTTGTGTTGGCCAGTAGTGTCGCATGTCTTATGCCATCCAGCCCTTCAAGGATGAGGTAGTGTGTGATGTTTCCCCTCTTGATGTTTGTGATGTTGTTTTGGGCCAACCACATATGTGGAAACATCATGATGTCTATGATTCTAGACCCCGTAGTGTCATTATTACTCTCGGAGGTCATCTCTATAGGATATGAGAGGTAGTTTTGATTATTGCTCCATCAAAATAGCGTCGCAAGGTAATCTCTCATACTACAAAATTGATCCTCTTCACAGTCTGTTCAAAGGATGCATAGAATACCACTACATCCTCAACACCTTCTATCTAGAAAAAATAGATTATCGAAGAGAAAGAAAATATTCTTTCTTCACCTACAGTGGTGCCTATATAATGCCTCATCAAACCTAGGGACAACATGTTGATGGAATAGATTCAACCCCGCTAGTAACAAGTTTGTGGCACTCTTCCCCGGACCAAGCAGAACAACTTCTCCAACAAGGCACACAACTCACCAAGATTAAGATTCAAAAAATGTTTTCCCCTCTTCCCTGGGCACTCAACACAATGGAGACCATTGCTTCCTAAAGGGGGAGGACTGATCCAGGTGGATATTGGTGGCCACCCAGCTATTCCAACTGACTCCTCTTGTCAATTTTTATTTAAGCAAGTTCTAATGCACTTCTTTGTAATTGTGGGTTCTAAACTTCTGGGGATATCTAAATCCCTCCACATCTTCCAGGTGGAGACTAGTGGCCGCCCACCTAATCCAACTGGCTTATTTTGGAAGTTTTCATGTTAGCACATCTTTTTGTACTTCCAGGGCCGTTTTGGGGCCCTAAATAGTTTTTTTTGGTGTGCCACAATCAAATTGTAGATGAAGTCATATTTTGATGGCATAATTCGTATTTCTTGAAAAGACCTTTTCAACAGGCTATCACACGCCTAAAACGGAGATCATGTGCAAAAGTTACGACCCCGGGAAGTTAATGTACTAACTTACCCAAACGGGGCCCACATGAATTTTGGTGTTTCATCTCCTAGGGTTAGGTTTTTGGATGTCTATGGTTTTGACATTCTTGTTTATCATAAAAAGGCTTTCAGAGCCTCGTTGTAATCATCTTTTGGCGAATGAGCGTAGCCGTCACATCTCTTCTCAGAGATAAAGTTGCCACCATTCTAGTGAGTCTTGCACTCTGTATTTTTATAGTGTCTTTACAATTCTTTCATTAATAGAAAGAAAGTATTGTTGTATTTCTTTGTTTTGGTCAATTTTCATGAGTACTTCATTGTAATATCTTTGCTTTCATTTCATTCCAAAAATAATCTCGATTAGATGGTCAAGGCATGTCCAATGGAAAAGAATGGACTGCACACAAAAGTTGATTTGAAAATCATGCCTTTGGGATCGTATGATTGCCTCATTAGTATGGATTGGTTGGACCAAAATCATGTTGTTCTAGAATGTTATAATAAGGCATTTACTTGCCTCGATGAGCTAGGAAATTTGTGAATAATTCAAGGCATTCCAAGAGGTCTGACTATCAGAGAAATTTCAACCTTGCAATTGAAGAAAAGCTACAGGAAGGGATGTCTAGTATTTGCAGCGCACATGGAGGAGGAACCCGAGAATAAAGTGCCAAGTGTTGAATATTGCACAGTACTAAAATAATTTGAGGATGTCTTTAAATAAATATCGGGGTTGCCACCGAAAAGAGATATTTATTTATTTATATATATGATGCATGAAGCAACGTCTGTATCCAAGACTCCTTATAGGATGAGTACACCAGAGTTGAAGGAAGTGCAAATGAATCTTGAAGAGCTTCTGAAGAAGGGGTATATATTCCCAAGTGTGTCACCTGGGGTGCCCCAGTTTTATTTTTGAAAAAGAAATATGGTATGTTGAGACTTTGCATTGACTTCAGGAAGTTGAACAAATTAACAACAAAGAACAAGTATCCTTTACCAAGGATAGATGAATTGTTTGACCAGATAAGGGGCGAAAATATATTTTCCAAGATTGACCTTAGATCTGGCTGTTAAAAAGTGAGAATAAAAGAGGAATACATCAGGCAGACTACCTTTAGAACAAGGTATGTCCATTACAAGTTCACAGTGGTGCCATTTGGGTTGTCGAATGCACTTGTTGTCTTCATGTGTTTAATGAATGGAGTTTTCAGAGAATACTTGGTAAGTTTGTTGTCATATTTTTTTATGACATCCTTATTTACTCTAAATCTTAAGAAGAACATGAGCATGTCTTGAATATGGTGTTATGGGTATTGAGGGAGCATAATATTTATGCAAAGTTCAGAAAGTGCTCATTTTACCAAATGAAGATTCATTATTTGGGTCATATCATTTCAGAGGAAGGAATAATTATGGACCCAGCAAAGATAAAATCCATTGAGGAGTGGCCAACACTAAGAAATGTTGTAGAAGTGAGATCTCTCATGGGACTAGCAGGGTACTACAAAAGGTTTATTGAAGACTCCTCAAAGATTACGCATCCAATCACATCCCTACAAGAGAAAGGTGTGTGATTTGAATGGACTCTGGATTGTGAAAGGAGTTTCCAACACTTGAAAAGTTTGTTGACTAGTGCATTGATACTAAAGATTGTAGATCTAGATGAAGACTTCATGGTGTGCACAAATGCATGTAAAGAAGGCCTTGGGGGAGTCCTTAGTCAAAATGGGCATGTGATATGTTATGAATCAAGAAAAATAAAAGAGCATGAGAGACTCTATGCCACCATTGATTTAGAATTGGTAGTTATAGTGCATGCCTTGAAGATGTGGAGGCACTATCTCATGGGTAAAATATTTGAGCTGAGAACAGACCACTGTGGTCTGAAATATTTGTTTGGAGAGCCAAGTTTAAATGCCAGACAAAACAGGTGGTTAGTATTCCTAAGTGAGTATGACTTTGATATAAATCATATCAAGGGTAAAGAGAATAAGGTGCTTGATGCACTCAATAGGAGAGTGCATGAGATGCATGCTACAACCATTAGCATGTACCAGACAGATTTGAGAGACAGCATCATAGAGGTTGCAAATTCAAATCAACACTATGAGGAATTAAGAGCAAAATTACAGTAAGGTATTTTGTAGTAGAAATTTGAAGAGTATGAGCTTAAAGAGGATAGAATTCTCATGTTTAGGCGCAAATTTTATGTTCATGACTCACTAGAGTTGAAAAATATAATATTGAAGGAATTTCATAATGTGCCTTATGTCGGGCACCTTGGTTATCAAAAGACAATAGCAGCTATTAAGAAGCAATAGTATTGGCCAAGCATGAAAAAGGAGGTTGTTGATTTTATTGCTAGATTCCTTGAGTGTCAAAAGGTCAAGGTTGAGCACAAACAACCAACTAGTTTACTAAATTCATTATCCATTCCTGAATGGAAGTGAGAAGTTATAACGATGAATTTTATAACTAAGTTGCCCAAATCTGCCAAGCAACATGACTCTATTATGGTAGCAGTGGACAAGCTTACTAAAGCTATCCATTTTGTTCTAGTGAAGTCAGCTTACAAGGAAGCTAATATTGTTGGCATATACATGACCTAAATTACTAAATTGCATGGTGTGCCTAAGACAATTGTGTTTGAAAGAGATCCCAAGGTCACTTCAAATATTTGGAAAGTATTATTCAAAGGAATTGGGACAAGCATGTACTTTAACACATCATATCATCAAGAATCATATGGGAAAACAGAGAGGGTAAATCAGGTAAAAGAAGATATGTTAAGGATGTATGTGATGGATAAACCATCAAAATGGGAAGAGTACTTGCATTTGCTAGAGTTTGCTTACAACAATGGGTATCAAGTGTCTTTAAAGATGACTCCATTTTAAGCACTTATTGTAGAAGGTGAAACACACATGTGAGTTGGAATAATCTAGCAGATAGATTAGTGGTTGGGCTAGATCTTCTCAGGGAAATGGAAGAGCAAATGGAAAAAATAAAGAAATTTTCAAAAGCTTCTCAAGATAGACAAAAAAGTTGCACAGAAAAATGTCAAACTTTTAGAGAATTTAAAGTGGGTGACCACGTGTTCCTAAAAGTAAAAGCAAGACGAAGTTCCCCCGAAGTTGGGGAATTTCTCTAAGATGGCAACACATTATTATAGAGCATTTGAAATCCTAGAGAGGATTGGTCTTGTTGCATATATTCTAGCTCTACCTTTATCCTTGTGTATTCATAGAGTATTCCATGTTTTCTTGATTAAAATGTATGTACCTGATGCTAATCATGTCATTGATTGGAATGTGATTCATGTGGAGCAAGAAGGAAACTTTCGAGTTCAACCAGTGTGCATATTGTATCGGAAAGTCAAGATGCTCTGGAATCACGCAGTAGGACTAGTAAAGGTCCAATGGGCATGTTATGGTCATCAATATGCAACTTGGGAACAAGAGGATACAATGCGAACAGAGTACCCACAAAAAACTTTTGAAGTTTTGATTGTACATGTGTACGAAAATGCACTAAGGACAATGGATAAATAAGGGGGAAGGGAATATAATACCCCTAGGTCAAACTCTAATTGTAAATATAAATATAAATATGTGTGTGTGTGTATAAGTTGGTTAGTTGTTGGTATCAAGTCTTGGATTCATTTTTGTGTGCATATTTCATAGTGTGGTGATTGTGAGAGGATGTGCATCAAAGAAAGAACATGCACATTTCATAGTGTAACGCGCACATGTGTAAGTGTGTGAGGATGACACACCAAAGGAAGAGTGTGCACCATTCCAGAGTTTAGCGCACACATGATTAAGCGCGATATTTTGGGGTCGGAGAGCCTTTGTATATATATTTGTGTTTTCAACCTATAGAGCTTGTGTGGTTATTTTACTGGTGAGCATGGATACCAAAGGCCAGTGCACCTGTATTGTAAATGTAATCACCCTAAATTTGTTAATATAATTACGTCACTGCATACAGACTCAACTCAGACGAAAAGAGACATGGGGCTAAACTCCACAGAAAAGGAAAAAGGGGGAGCTTAAGTCAAAGGAATATTTTATTAATATTTCCGAAAGTTTAATTTTTGGATATGTATTTATTCTAAGTTTCCAAAGGATGGGAACGAGTCACCAAGTGGCTAAAAGCTAGTTCTTAATGTG
Organism: Picea abies; assembly: GCA_900067695.1. Lineage (NCBI taxonomy): Eukaryota > Viridiplantae > Streptophyta > Pinopsida > Pinales > Pinaceae > Picea > Picea abies. Next base: position 5,980 of record CBVK0100286153.1, on the reverse strand, counting down.
ACAGATGTCAAAATATAGTCCTGAAGGTGACAAGTGTCTAGTTATGACCATGCAAATATATTATTGAGCCTTAGTATATTTGGGGGGGATACACATTTTGAATCCATCTTAGCTACCATCGGAACTCCAATGGACTATCCACCTTTGTTTGTGACCTATATCGATCTGTACCAAATACTGTCATCACCTATTTGTAAGGGGGTATTCATCTAAGGAAGAGAATTGTGTCAAAGAGATGGATTTTCAAGCCCATGAGCATTTCTCTCCAGGTGAGAGATTTGTTGAGTCGAAGAAGTGGGTTGTCAGGCCTGGGAGCATTCTCTCCATGTGAGATTTTTGTTGGAATTTCTCCCTAGTGCATTGGGCATTAGATACAGGGCTCTAAGAATTCCTATCTGGCATGTTGCTAAAGCTCTGTAAGGGAAGTGGGGTAGCCAAAGGACTATTGAGAAGAGAAGGGGCACACTTCCTGGGGTGGGACATGCATGTGGGGAATGAGAGACTATACGTTAGTTGCAGCAGTCAACACCTTCAACCAAGATTTTTGTTGAATATTAGACCATAATCTGGCATTAGGAACCTTTTTTCCTATGGAGTTTAAGCCCCAGCTTGGGGGTGACATGTTGCTAAAATATTATAAGAGATAGAGTCTATGGATGGGAGGAACGTTTGAGTCCTACAGGAAAATGGTGATTTTTCACAGAAGATAAGTGTCCTTCATAGGCTTGTTTAATTATTGTGTTCTCTAATGTTCATATTTTCAAATGGGTTTGTTTTCTTGTATGAAATTGAATATGAATATTGTGGTTAATTATGAGTAATGTTACTGCATATATATTTATGCGCACAAAGGTGATAGAATCTGTGTGCAACATCAGATTGATTGAGCACGTAATAGTATTATGTGTATAGAGTGTTTGTGCGCACAATAGTGTATATGTGTTCTGAAGGGATAAGGACGTAGTAGATTTGTAATATTCATTTCGCTGCAATAATTGTATTTATAATAAAAAAAAAAGTATACTCGTAGAGCGAGACCCAACTGTGTTTAGGTGCAGTACTTTAAGGTTGTGTGCACTTATTCTGGTCTACTTGTAATAGGGAGCATTATAGGTAGTATTCGAGCACTAGGATATTTAAAGTAGCATGGTCCAATAGTGAGATTGGGATGCTACAAAGAATATCATAGCGATAGAAGTTGAGGTTTGCAGTGACGTGGCCCAACCTGGGAGGCTGGGGACATTACAATTGAAGCCCTGGGATCATATTTCCTCATGAAAATTATTTCCATTAACTGTAGGGGTGTGGTGAGCCCTCAGAAAAAATCTTCCCTGAAAAGGTTGGTGGAAGTTATTTGTACCTATATTATTCTTCTCCAAGAAACCATGGGGGGAGGAGGGTCAATTGAAAGGCTTCTGCACTCACTCTTCAAATAGTGGATCTTTATTGGAGTTGATGCAAATGGATGATCTAGGGGATTGGCTATAGGTTGGAATCAAAATTTTGTAAAAATTTTGAATTCTTAGGCCTTTGAATTAGGATTGGGGGTGGAGGTTTACAGGGGGAACCTGGGGGAAGTGTTTCATATCTTAAATGTGTATGGACCTTATGAAGATCATGCTCAGTTCTAGGAGACTCTCCTCAAGAACTCATTTTTTCAGAATGAAGTCATTATCTTGGGCGGTGATCTAAAATTTTCTTTAGGAGTCTCAGAAGTATGGGTTCTAAGGGAAAGATATGATCCTCTTTCAGATTTATTTAAACATGTCCTAGAGGAGAAAGGTCTCTTAGACTTAGACTCAATCAAATTGTTGCCAACCTGGAGGAATAAACGGGTAAGTGAAGATAGGGTGGCAAAGCAAATTGAACGGTTTCTCTTATCTGACAAACTCTTGGAAAAACCCCTCCAATTTAGATAGTGGATTGGGGAGGGGGGAGAATCATATCATTTCCTCTTATTTCTTGAAGTTGCAGGGGATCCCAAAAAGTCGGCAAGTCCCTTCAAATTCAATCAGGATTGGCTTAAAGAAAAGAGTTTTCTCTCTCTGGTCAAGGCAACCTAGATTCCTTTTAATCCTCGATTAAGGGAGAAGGTGGGAGAATATATGGTGGGAAATCTCAAGCAAGTAAAAAGGGCGACAATGACTTGGGAAAACAATAAAAGGTTACAGGAGGAACGTGAATTGATATCAATTGAAGCAGCTTTAAAGGATATTTGTGACTTGGAGGGTGGAGGTTACCTACACAAGAATATAAAGAGGCTCTTTTCAATTTGGAAAGAAAAAAAAAAGAGCTCTTTTGGAAGCAAAGGAAGAAGTTTGGCTCCAAAAAAGTCGAGCTATCTGGCTAGCAATTGGGGATGAAAACACAAAAAAAAATCAAGCCTACGCAAAAGGGCGGAAAACATCAAACACCATATGGAGCTTACTAGACTCTTGAGGGAGGGAAGTGACACCTTTTGAAGGTTTGGAAAATCTTTGGAGAAGTCACTTTCAAGAGGTTTTCAGAGAGGACAACAGGGTAAATATAGTTGATGTAGTCAAAATGGCCCAATTTTTTCCAATATTCGTGAATGAAGAGGAAAAAAGGGCCTTAATGAAGGAGGTAATTGAAGTGGAACTGCAAGAAGTTTTATATGGTTTCCAAAAAAACAATATCCCTAGTCCATATGGGTGGACTATCGAATTTTTCTTAGGCTTTTATGACCTCATTGGCAAGGAACTACTTCAAGTAGTGGAGGAAACTCGGAAGGAAGGACGTATTTTTTCTCCTATTAACTCAACTTTTATTGTATTAATCCCCAAAACTAATGATCCTCGTTCTATGAATGATTTCAGGTTGATCTCTCTGTACAATTGTCTTTAAAAAGTGGTGGCTAAGGTGATTAAAATAATAATAAAAGCAATCCTCTCGAACTCGATTTCAAAAGGGTAGTTTGGGTTTTTGGAAAGAAGACAAATCCATGAATCCATTGGGGTTGCGTAGGAAAGGATTCACTCCTTTAAAACAAGGAAAGGTAAATGGGTTGTCTTGAACATTGACCTATCAAAGTCATTCGATAGAGTAAGTTAGCTATATATCAAGCTCTTTCTCACCCACCTGGGTTTTGAAATTCCTTTTATAAATTGGATAATGAATTGCATCACCACGACATATTTTGCAATTCTCATTAATGTCTCAACTTCAAGGTTCTTTAATGTAGGTCGAGGGTTGAGACAGAGTTTCCCACTCTCCCCTCTTCTCTTCCTCCTGGTTAGAGAGGGGCTTAGTAGGGAAATGATTGAGGCAAAGGAGAAAGGGGAGTTCCAAGGTATTCCAATCTCTTCCACTCTCAAACTCTCCTACCTTCTGTTTGTGGATGACGTACTATTGTTTTGCAACGATCTTTAGGGGGATGAAAAGATCTTGAGAACTATATTGGATTTATTCAGTAGGGCAACATGAATGATGATAAATGCACAAAAGTCTACAATGTTAGTTAACAAACATGGATGCAGGTGAGTTGGCTCTTTATTCTAATTTCTTCCCCTTTGAAGTCAAAGATTTTGAGGTCGATTTGAAATATTTAGGCTTCCATATGAAATTGAATTGCTATAGAAAGGAGGATTGGAATTGGTTGTTGGAAAAGATTGAAAATCATCTTAAATTGTGGTGCTTCATATGGTTATCATGTGTAGGAAGATTGACTTTGGTGAAGTCAGTGCTGGAAGCAATACTAGTTTATTGGACCTCTTTCGCCTGGATTCCAAATGGAGTTTTGGAGAAAATTGGGAGGATCTGTTTCATATTTCTTTGGGTTGGTTCTAAGGACCCTATGGTTATACCTTGGGTAAATTGGAAAGTGTTGGCCTTTCCTAAATCCCTGGGCAGATGGGATTTGAAGAATATTTTTCTATTTTCAAAGGCGTTGGCCACAAAATCATACTAGAGATTGATCAAGACAGAAATCTTTTTGTGGGCAGTAATCATCCAAAAATATGTGCATCTAGATTCCCTAGAGGCTTGGATCAAAAGTCCAAAAAAATCTCATGTGGGAGGATCTATCATCTGGAAGTATATCTTACAGGATTTCAAAGGAGTGGGTGATGGACTTGCTTGGCAGGTAGGGGAAGGAACCAAAATCAGATTGGGCTCTGACCCTTGGCCAGGGAGTGTATATAATCACATTCTCCCCCCATATCTAACAAATCAGCTAAACACGGATGTTTTTTTCTACCTCAACCAAATCTTTGATACAACTTGTACTACTATTTGGTCTCAAGAATGGAAGAGTCATCATCAGTTGGTGATTGATGATCATTATATCTAAGTTTGGTCAAACTATATTCGAGCCTTAAAAGGATCACACATCCACCTTAAAAATAGAGAATACGAGCTTGTTTGGCATTACACTCTGCATGGAGGTTATACCCCAAAGCTTGGTTACATTCAATTAAACATTGAGCAGCATATCAGAGAGCCTTCATGGTGGTGGAAAGGATTATGGAAGTTAATTAAGTGCCCATTAAAATCATGTATTTTTATGTGGTGCATGATTATGAATCAAGTGCCAACCTAGGATAGAATGAAAAAGAGACAAATTGAGGGGCTCGAATGGTGCTCTCTTTGCAAAGATAGTGAGGAATAAGTGGTACACCTCTTCTTAAATTGTCACTTTGTGACTCAAACCTAGTTGGAATTCTCTCGACAGGTAGGTCAAGTGGTCAATTGACAATGGAAATCGATTAAAGAGGCGTGGAAAGCTTGGTTATCGAATGCAGTTGTTCAAAATGTGAAAGCTTTACCCCTCATAATAAGTTGGGAGATATGGCTAGCTCACAAAAATCACATTTTTGAAGGTAAATCCACTATTCCTGAGTTTGTTTCAGCTCAAGGACGAGGAATTTTGGCCCACTTCCCTCAGACAAAAGACTTGGGGCCTCCTAGGATCTACCAGGAAAGAGAAGTAGATTGCTAAAAGCCCTGGGATTTCTTTGATGGAGCGTCTCAACGTAATGGAAAAATATGTGGAGGGGGGACCATCATCTTTCTCAATGAAAACCATTCCTTCAAAATTAAAATGGGATTGGATCGTGTCTCCAACTTTGAGAAGTTGATGTCGCTCAAACTAATTTTATCCTTTGTTGGTGAAAGAGGAATACCTTCTTTGCAGATCTTTGGAGACTCTTTGAATGTCATTAACTGGGTTTGGAAAAATCAAGCCTACCACAATATTCATTTTCTTTCTTTGCTCGAGGAAATTTTCATATTTATGGACTCCTTTGACTCCATTATTTTTCGACATGTTTACAATAATTTCAATACGGAAGCTGATAAATTATCTAAACAAGGCCTTCAGTTGGTTCCAAGGCATTGGATGATTGTTGAAGATGTCTATGGGGATCATTTTGAGTACTACCATATGCCTTCCATGTATACTCAGGTGCTCTATGTGGAGGCCTAGTTGCCTTGGTTTTCATCCGGCCTACTATAATCATTTTTTAACAGTTTTTATTAGCAGTTTCATACCAATTTTTATAAGTGATGTTGTATGTATCAATCCATGTTTTTCGTTGTCACTGAGCACATCCCAGATTTCACTTGCAGACACTATACTTTTATTTATGGACTATACAAGACATCCTCTTATGGAGCAACTTTCAGTTTTTGTATCTAGCGGTCTCGCTAAGAGGCTTTTTTTGGAAAGTCACTTGAAAAATACATGGTTTCCATGTATTCTACAAAATGTAATTTTCATTTCAATCTGATGAAATAAAAATTATGCATTTTTCTAAGGAAAAATAAATAAATATACATAGTATTATAGTATGTATATATACATTCCATGTATTCTACAAAATGTCATTTTCATTCCATGTATATATATGTCTATATATACTATGTATATATATAGTATGTATAGTAGGTATGTATATATACAGACAGTACATATATACATACTATATGTATATATATACTAGTATGTGTGTGTGTGTGTGTG
>CBVK0100286152.1:0-23315 GCA_900067695.1 Picea abies | reverse complement strand
GGTTGACTTTATTGTAGTAGTCTAGTAGATGTAGTGAATGTTGATGTTGGTTGACTTTATTGTAGCAGATGTAGTGAATGTTGACAATGTTGTGAACTCCATTTGTAGATTGAAACACATTTTGCAATTGGCCTATACAAAATGCTCTTTGTCAATTTTGGTCGACTTTACTGTAGTAGATGTGGTGAAATGTTGTGTGAAGTCCATTTGTTTACCCAACACCACTCGCCAATATTTTACAAGATTTTATAATTCAGTGAAAGATTCGCCAATATTTTACAAGATTTTATAATTCAGTGAAATATTCGTCAATATTTTACAAGATTATATAATTGACTAAAATATTCGCCAAAAAATTATATATACATTTTATATTATTGATAAAATAGCCCTCAATTTTTCCTATGTATCATGGGGATTCTCCCATTTATTATACATATAAATTTAGGGGGGGTTCTTAAAATCACCCCTGATTATTAATTATTCATTTCACCATAGAAAACTATCGATTTATCTCATGGTGCAACCAAGCTATCTACTCAACCAATCATACATCAATTTAAGTGAAGAAATAGTAAATTATACACATATCATTATACATCAACATTGTTCATAACACATAATTCATCAAAATTTATATCGTGGCGCGCAGATGATTTATTCACTTAAGTAATCACCCTTCTACATTTTCAAGGTGCGCAAGCAATCTAATTGTAAAATTGATCACACATCAACATTAATCAAGGCGCTCATGTAATCAAATCACATCCAAACATTTAATGCATCTCTTTTAATACATGGCGCAAAATAAGTATCAATTCCAATTCATGCGCAAAGTAGTCATGTTTTTCAATGAGGCTTACAATTTATGTTGCAGAGTCCCCAACTTAGGTGCCATTAATCTATAGTAGTCCTTCAAAAATTTAATTCATACTCAATTAAATTCGATACATCACCTATAATGCATGCACGGATATAATTCTTTCATTAATTTATAGACTGACCCCAAAATAAATCAAGCATTTAGTAGAGCCTTTTATTGATAGGTCACAAATATCTAAAGTGATCATTAAAATTAACATTGAGATATAAATGACACTTAACAAAAAATATTAAACTTCAAGACTTCTAGACATTATAAGGAAAATGATACATATAAAACTATGTGATCACATTGAAAGAAGATATATTCCTTTGAATATTACTAAGTAAAATCAAATGAATCTAAAGGACACTCCAATGTGAGGGTATCTTCTAATGCCAAAAAAAAATGTAGGAATAAGAAAAAGGCAGGGACTTAATAACTCAGAGACATGAAGGAAAACACATAGTTGGTAAATTCCCCAACAACATAGAGATAATGAGGAAAGTTTTGGGAAAAAATAGTGAGCAACACGCAGAGATAAAGAAAGTAAAAACTCATGTTGGTTCTCCCACAAGCTAGCACATTTTACACAAAAAAAATGCAAGTTGGTTTCCCCTACAAGATAGCATGTTTTACACATAAAAAAGAAGAGATAAACATGTTATAAATGCATGTTGTCTTTCCCCACAGTCTGAGCACATTTTTACACCAAAAACTCATAGGTGAGGAGAGTACGAACTCTTATTAGTTTCCCCCATAGTATGAGCATGTTTTTATAGCAAAAACGAAGAGATAAGGAGCGTAAAAACTCTTGCTATTTTCCCCCACAGTATGAGCACTTTTTTGCACCAAAAATGCAGAGGTAAGGAGGGTAAAAACTCTTTCTAGTTTCTCCCACACTATGAGCACATTTTTACACCAAAAACGCAAATGTAAGGAGGGTAAAATCTCTTTCTAGTTTCCCCCACAATCTGAGCACATTTTTACACCAAAAACATAGAGGTAAGGAGGGTAAAAAATATTACTAGTTTCCCCCACTGTCTGAGAACCTTTTTACACCAAAAACACAGAGCTAAAGAGGGTAAAAAATCTTGCTAGTTTCCCCCACAGTCTGATCATGTTTTTACACCAAAAACACAGAGGTAAGGAGGGTAAAATCTCTTGCTAGTTTCCACCATAGTCTGAGCACATTTTTACACCAAAACACAGAGGTAAGGAGCATAAATTTCGTGGGTGTCCTTTAAGAAAAATGCATAGGTGGAGTGTGCATTGGCAGAGTAAAACTTTATTGGAGAGTGAGAAAAAATGTGGGTAAGGATCAAAAGAATTTGTGATTAGTTCCAGATCAATTTTGGCTGCAAGCGACCTCATTAGAGAAAAAAATTGATTTGGAAAAAAATGTGTTATGGATCGGATAGTACAAACTCGGGTTCAAATTAGAAGGAAGTGATCAAACATTCTATATGTACACAGTCAAGCTCATATTGAAATTAATGAGGCGGTGATCAAACATTTTGTATGTAGACAATCAAGCTCAGATTTGAAATTAATAATGGTAATGGTCAAACATTTATATATGTATACATTCAACTAAGATTTGAACTTAACAACGACAGTGTTCAAACATTTATATATGTATACATTCAATCTCAAATTTACATTAAAAATGGTTGTGAAATTATTAGGAATCCATCTCTAGCATTTATAAAAGGATATAGGAGCTTATCTCTTGATCTTAAGATATCACACAGTTACGCAACGTAAAAACAAAAAGTAGATTATAAAAATCAATCCAATGCGATTACAAATTTAAATAAAAATACCATAATCGAAGGCGAGAAGTCGATGATGATCTCCCGCGCTTGCGCTCAGTCCTTCTCCCCGCATGCTAACCATGAAGACCTTACCGGTACCTCCCAACCAACACTAGGGGTACTCTTCTTCCCCCTTATCCTTCCGAGCTGCAAAGGGCTCACACACAAATAGAACCAGAAAACTCTATCTCCCAGCTCTCCTCGTAAGGTTGAGCTACCACTCTCTCTTTTCTGATATGGGTACCCCAACTCTCACAAGAAAAATCAGTCAAAGAAATTTTGGCAGCATAAATCTATGCATACCTATCATGATCCATTCCTCCTTGTAGCCATTTATTTTATAGAATGTTTCTTAGTGTCCACTTTCCAATTCCAAATTAAATTCATTTTTAAAAAATTAATTAGGAATTACTGTCCCCAATACACTTGTCACTTGATCTCTTAGTTGCACCAAAAATTCAGTATTTAATTTAATTAAATGTTAATTTTCATCACCTATCCTAAAAGTGCTCCTAAAATCGCTCCAAGTTGTCCATTTATTCCCTCTATTTCCTTTTTAATGGCTGATGCCTTTCTAAATCATAGTTGTGTTTAATTTAGGAAAGTTCTTTAGTTAGACTGACTAGATTCCTTTCTATGCTTCCACATTCTTTTTTATATTTATTTCCTTTCTTATCTTAGTTCAAATTTGGTATTCTTTTGTACACATTTATATAATTAAATCTTTAGATACAAATTTTTATTCTTTCAATTCATAACTTGATTTTTTTCATCCCTAGTCATTTATTAAATTTATAGATTAAATTTTTGTCTTCTCACCCACTTTAGACTTAGGTTCAAATTTGTAAACTAGGCTTATAATTTTTAAGGAGATTTTATAATTAATAAAATTACTCATTTAATAATTTCTTTAAGTCCGACCATGTCAAAACAAATATTGTTTTCTAGGCACCTAGGTCCATTGACTCACCTTTATTAAAGATCATGACGCTCCATTCAAGACGCACTATGTGCTCCAATGCTGCTACTCGCCTTTATTCAATATTTAATTATGCGACATGCCCTTCAAGATGCACTATGTTCTCCAAGGGTGCCACTCACCTTTGACTGTTGTTTATAGCTTTCCAACCCTTGGAGTCAATAATCCATCAGGTGACCTTGTGAGAGACTAAGGGCCTCTAAGAATTAAGTACCCTGCCTTATTGTGTTCCCCTTAGAATCTTCATGAGCGGATGTCTCGGTATGTCATCATGACATTGTGGATCTTGCAAAATAGGTAATCATTAATCTACAATTCAAGCCACAGTGGGAGTGATAGTAGGTTGTGGTAGGGTTTTTGCCACACCTCTCCCTCAATATCTGGTTGTTGTGCATGGCCCATTTACTTCTTATGTGAGTTTGATTAGCAAGAAATCGCCATCCTACATCCATCAACGAAACATTGTCAATGATCCATAACGACATCATAATATACCCGATCATATGTCACACATGCATAAATAGAAATACCCAAATCATATATAGTCCACTCCCTGACTCGATCTGGAGTCCAAGGAGGTCCATTGATGCCATTGACATCCTCGATCTGTCAAGTTCCCTACACACTCAGGAGAAACCTGTCAATAGCACATGTCTATACATAGATATTAAATAACATAATGTCATAATCCAACAACATCGTCATCATAATCCATAATCGAAACATACAACCATATACGAAATCGGATCACTTGCACGCAATTGTCCTCAAAGAATAAGTCAAATCATGTGCACACAAGAGTGGGATGTGACATACACCCCCTATTGTTTTAAACTTCATCCCAAAGTTTCACAGTATATATGCACAATAAATAAAGTATCTGAAAACATCTAAATGTCTAACTATCAAACAAAAATGGAAACTATTGGTGCATATCATATGCATCCTCCTAGGTAGCCGAGTGTGGACTATAATTGTCCCATTGGACCTTGACCTCATCGATTATTCAACGTTGTCGGTGTCGAATGAGATGGTCCATAATGGGTATTGTCTCCACCATGAGTGCACCCTCGTTCGACGCCTGCAAGGAACTCATGTCAATCACATGTGTAGGTTCACTATGTTAGGGACCTAACCCCTCACGTGTGTAGAACAATATATTTGGATGTAATAATGGTCAATATTAATAAGGTATTACAATAAAGTAGAATAAGTTGAATGTAAGAATACCTAATAGAAGCTTCCGCTTCTAGAAGGATCTTCCTCTAAATGGTTCTTTTGATAGACATATTTAGTATAAATAGGAGTCGAGGGTATGAGAACCCTAGCTTAGATATTATTATAATAGAGCTATGCTCAACTAGAGGTTTCCCCCTCGAAGAGGCCCGTGAACATTGCTCTCAGAATCAAAGTTCTCTTTCTGGTGTTATTTTGATATCATTTCAGTGTTATTATGGTGTTGTTCTGGTTATATTGTTATTTATCTGCCATTATAGAATTTTATTTTTGTTTTTCATACTTTTTATATCTGGAATATTACAAGTGGTATTAGAGCACTTTCCTCGGAAGACAATGGTGGGTTAATTGTTTTTCAAGGTAGAGACGTATTCCAACGTCTTTAATCTATAGATATCTATTGTTAGGCACATAAACCTATGGATGAGGGATTCATACACATAGGAAATACAAGTGGTTCTTAAGCGTACATTTGTTGTCCACCCTTGTAACCCCTGTTGGTACCTCTTTGAGTGGTAGCACATTAGACAACACTTGTATATGGACCAGCCTAGATTTCCTGAAGCCCTCTTTAGATAAACCGATCGATCGCCTGACTGCTATAGTTTCACCGAGAAAAACACTTGGGAAGATACTCTCTAGTACCTGGGTAGTTGGGTAGTGTGGCTAAGGGAATAGTCTAGCCTCCTTAGTTGGTGCCCTGAGATATTGGGCTGAGTACTACTGTTGGACCCCACACATATATCAAAGAGCTATAGCACAGGGAAAACCCTTGTCTATAGAACCCATGAATACCCGACCCTTGCGAAAGGAAATAAAACATAAAACATACAATATATATTGTCGCGCAACTATGTTCGAGTTTCCAAATCACTACACATTTATTCCTGGTTAAGAATTTGGGCATTTCATCACTGCAATATTCTTCATACCAGAGTATAACTCCGCAGGTGTAGAAGGTTTTCCACCATTATTTGAGACCTATTCCATTGGATTTATCTCTTCACCCTTATCACATTCATACCTATCATTTTTCGACAAATTTTTTTACCCCGCCCACCCCTTTTCAGTTCCCTCGTCATCATGGCCCATACCCGTAGACAAGACTTGGAAGCTTTCTTCAATACCTTACAATCTAATTTCACAGAGACCCAACAAGAAGTGAGACAACTCAATGCCAATATTTCCACCATCAATCAAAACATGCACTCCTCCATCACCGCATCAATCACCAAACTCAAAGAAGACCTCAAACAAGACATGACTACCCAGCTTGAATCTGTAGTTTCAATGATCTGCACCAAGTTGCATATCCCTGCAGATCCCCTTTTATCTGACCCACCTTTGCATATCAAAGCTGAAACTTTCTCTCATTCCCATAATTTCCAACCCCATCACTTTCAGCGTGACCTACGCCTTCTACGGGTGGATGTGACCGAATTTGATGGCTCAGATCCCACTAGTTGGGTAACTCAAATGGAACATTATTTCTCTTTGTATGACATTACATATGATTTGGCCAAACTCTGGTATGGTGTTCTCCCTCTAGATCAATAACATTGGCAATGGTGGCAATGGAGAAAAACTTCTCTTCAAGGGTATATTGTTTGGACAAACTTTTTGGCAGAGCTTTATGAATGCTTTGACACTAACACCAACCATTTAGGTTGTTTGACAAAGTTGAAACAATCTAAAACAGTGGAAGACTTTATGACTTCTTTTGAGCTATTGGCTCTTCGTACAGAGGGCATGTTGGATTATTTTTTCTGAGAATGTTTTATCAGTGGCCTCAAGGATGATATTTGTGCCCATGTCCTCATGGCTTGGCCCCAAAGTTGGTTGGAGGCTACTAAAAGAGCTATGGAAGCACAACAAGTTGTCTCTTCTAAAAAACGGAAACCCCCCTTTATTCCTCGCACTAAACCAGTAAATCCCACTAATCCTTCTGCTCCACTAAAGATCCAAAAATTGACTAGGGTTGAAATGGCTAAATGCCAACTCAAAGGCCTTTGTTATAATTGTGATGAAAAATATTTTCCGGGCCACAAGTGTAAGGAACAAAATCTTTTTATGGCCATCTAAGAGGATATTTCTAAAGGTGACGTTGAAAATCCCCTTGTGTCTGAGTCACCTGAACCCACTGACATAATCCCTCCCTTAGACCCTCTCAAGGTAGAACCGGTCATTTCCCTAAATGATCTCACTGGATTATTTGCCCCCAAAACCCTCAAACTAATTGGTTACATCAAGCATAGGAAGGTCATCATTCTTGTTGATAGTGGAAGCATTGATAATTTTATTCATCGCAACATTTCCCAAGAAACCCATTACTATATCCATTCAGTCAATAGTTTCCAAATCATTATTGTCAATAGCGTCTCCATGAAATGTGGAGGGTGTTGTGAAAATGTGCATCTCCAAATTAGTGACTACCACCTGAAATCTCATATGTTTTCTATCGACATGGGCAGTTGTGACATTGTGTTGGGTGCAAACTGGCTAAGGAATTTAGGTCCCATTCTCATGGATTTTAAGGGATCAACCATGAAATTCGACTAAGAAGGACAACAATATAAGTTCCAAGGCATCACCACTAGTTCACTTGAGATTATTAGTTCCCATTGCATGGAAAAGATGCTCAAAAAAGACCATTCTAGCATTATTTCTCAATTCCATGCCACAAAAGCAACTAAGAAACCCTCTATGTCACAAGACCTCCAATCCATCCTATCTAAAAATGAAATGGTCTTTTATACCCCCCAGGGACTCCCTCCTTCCCATGGTGTTCATGATCATTCCATTCCCCTTGTACCAGGAATCCTTCCTCCCAATATTCGTCCCTATCGCCACCCCTTTTCCCAAAAAAATGAAATTGAGAAAATGGCTTAAGAACTACTTAACAAAAGTGTTATCTGCCCTAGTATGAGCCCCTACTCTTCTCCTGTGGTCATGGTACTGAAGAAAGAAAGTTCTTGGCGCATGTGTCTTGAATTTCATGCCCTCAACCAACTCACCATTAAAGACAAATTTCCCATTCCTATCATTGATGACCTCTTAGATGAATTGAGTGGCGCCCAGTTCTTTACTAAACTTGATCTTGATTTTGGCTACCACCAGATCCATATGAAAGAGGTAGATATTCCTAAGACTGTCTTTAGAAATCACGAGGGCCACTATGATTTTTTGGTCATGCCCTTTGGCTTGTGTAATTCCCCCTCCACCTTCCAAGGGCTCATGAGCCATGTCTTCCATCCTTTTCTCCATCATTTTGTCTTAGTTTTCTTTGATGATATGCTCATCTATAGAAAAACCTGGACAGATCATCTTGCTCACGTGGATCGATTTCTCCATCTACTCTCTCGGAACCAATTTTTCCTGAAACAATCTAAATGTGATTTTGGCACCTCAAAAGTCGAGTACTTGGGTCTTCTTGTTGGCAAGGACAACGTTAGGGTGGATGCTAAAAATATTGAAGCTATGCAAGACTGGCCTAACCCAAAGACTCAAAATCTTGTGTGGATTTCTGGGCTTAACGGGTTATTATCGCAAGTTTTTTAAGAATTATGGAAAGATTGCGACACCTCTCACAGCGCTCCTTAAAAATAATTCTTTCAGTTGGACTCCAACAGCCGCTCAGGCCTTTCAAAACTTGAATATGGCCATGTGCACCACTCCAGTCCTGACCTTTCCCGATTTCACAAAGACCTTTGTCCTGGAATGTGATGCTTCAGGGAAAGGAATTGGCATTGTCCTTATGCAAGAAGGTCAGCCTTTGTCCTTTACCAACAAATAGTTATCTGAATGAAATTTGGGAAAATCAATCTATCAAAAGTAAATGTTGGCTATTATGCATGTTGTTGATCTGTGTCGCCCTTATCTATTAGGGAAACGCTTCCAAATTAAGATAGATCATCAAAGCCTCAAGTATTTTCTAGAACAACGCATTTTATCCCCAGAGCAACAAAAATGGGTGACTAAGCTCTTTGGATATGATTATGAGATCATTTACAAGAGAGGAAAAGACAATGTGGTTGTGGATGCACTTTCCTTAAAATATGAAGATCAAGGATCCCTTTTTTCTCTCTCCTTCATTGTACCAGATTGGCTCCAAGATGTTTACTAGGAATGCCTACACAATCCCAAAAGTTCGCATCTAATACAACAATTGAAGTCCAATTCTTCAGTCCCCCCAGGGTACTATTGGCTCCATTATGAGATTCGATACAAAGGCTGTTTGTATTTAAGTAAGCAGTCAAAATTTAAATCCACGGTACTTTCTGAGCTTCATGCTACACCCACAACTGGGCACCCCAGGTTTACCAAAACCTATGACAGGGTCAAACGTTATTTTTTCTAGGATGGCATGAAATAAGACGTTCGTAATTTTGTAGCTTAATGTGATGTGTGTCAACGAAACAAGGACGAAATAGTCAAATATCCAGGCACACTACAACTGCTTCCGATACCACCTGCTATTTGGAGGGATATCTCTATGGATTTTATTATAGGCTTACCTAAATCGGGAAATAAATCAGTCATCATGGTGGTAGTCGATCGCCTTTCCAAGTATGCTCATTTTTTTTCTCTTCAACACCCATTTACAACATCCATTATGGATCAACATTTCATGGATCAGGTCTTCAAGATTCATGGAATGTCGCATTCTATTGTTTTTTATCGCGACCCAACTTTCAGCAATAATTTTTGGCAAGAACTGTTAAAGCTTCAAGGCACCCAATTTCATCTCAGCACAATTTATCATCCCCAGATTGATGGACAAACTGAAGT
The DNA here is from genome assembly GCA_900067695.1 of Picea abies. Classification (NCBI taxonomy): domain Eukaryota; kingdom Viridiplantae; phylum Streptophyta; class Pinopsida; order Pinales; family Pinaceae; genus Picea; species Picea abies. The sequence continues at coordinate 13,633 of CBVK0100286152.1, read as the reverse complement.
TGTCAAAAAGTGTTTGGAAACATATTTGAGGTGTTTTTCATTAGAAAAAAAAAATCAGTGGGTTCGATGGTTACCCCTAGCTGAATGGTGGTACAACACTTCATACCATACAACTACCCGCATGACTCATTTTGAAGTGGTATATGGACAAAGGACACCTTCATTTCTCTCATATTTACCAGGTCTCTTGAAGGTCCAAGCAGTTGACCAAATGCTTACAGTTCGAGAGGCTATTCTCCGTACCCTCAAAGAGAATTCAGTCATGGCACAAAATCAAATGAAGCAACAAGTAGATCAAGGTCACTCTGAATGTCAATTTACAGAAGGGGATCAAGTGTTTCTTCGAATGCAACCTTACAAGAAAAATTCCCTCAAGGTCGACCATTGTCAGAAGTTGGCACCCAAATTTTATGGTCCTTATACCATTCTCAAGCATGTGGGATAGGTGGCCTATTAGTTAGCTTTGCCCGATCATTCTAAGCTACATCTTGGTTTTCATGTTTCATGCTTAAAGAAGGTGATTGGAACTAAGTTCCAAATTCAAACCAACCTTATCGAGTTGGATGAAGAAGGATCCATTTAGGGACCTAACCCCTCACATATGTAGAACAATATATTCGGATGTAATAAAGGTAAATATTAATAAGGCCTTGCAATAAAGTAGAATAAGTCGAATGTAAGAATACCTAATAGAAGCTTCCAGTTCTAGAAGGATCTTCCTCTAGATGGTTCTTTTGATTGACATATTTAGAATAAATAGGAGTCGAGGGTATGAGAACCCTAGCTTGGATATTATTGTAATAGAGCTCTACTCGATTGGAGGTTTCCCCCTCGAAGAGGCCCGTGAACATTTCTCTCAGAATCAAAGTAATCTTTCTGTTGTTATTTTGATATCCTTTCAGTATTATTGTGGTGTTGTTCTGGTTAAATTGTTATTTATCTGCCATTTCTAGAATTTTATTTCTATTCTGTATGCTTTTTATATCTGGAATATTACACACTAACATAATGTCATAAAACATATAGAGATAAACATTGTGCATACGCCTCCAATAATCAGGCAAGGTCAGTCAATAGGCCACAAGTTCCTTCTTTGCATAACTTTGAAAGGCCCCACAACCTAGGAGAGGGTTTAACACTCCTTTCGAACTGAATTGAACTCTGGTGTGGTTTCACTTGCAATAAAAACTGGGTCACCAACTTCATAGTTGCGGTCAATGCAATGTGCATCAACATAACTTTTATGTCGATCTTGTGCTTCCTTAGTCCTATGTATTATCATTTTCATTTGTTCTTCCATTCTTTGGATCACTTCTGGTCCTACCAAGACCCAATCCTCAAGTCAATCCCATATTAATGGCATCTGACATGGTCTCCCGTAGAGAAAATCACACGGTGCCATCATAACGGTAACTTGATATCAGTTGTGGTACACAAAATCTACGTGTGGTAAGAGATCTTCCCAATCTTTCTTCTAGTCTAACACCTACCCATGCAACATATCTTCAAAATTTGGTTTGTTCCATCGATCTGCTCATCTGTCTCAGAATGATATGTTGTACTAAAGTTCAGTTGTGCTCCTAAGGCCTCTTGGAAACTAGTCCAAAATCGTCATGTAAACACTGATCCTCGATCAGATATGATCCTCTTAGGCATGCCATGCAATCTCACAATATCTCTAATAAAAACTATATCTATGTCTGGTGCCTGATATGTCATACACACAAGGATAAAATGTGCACTCTTCGTTGGAGTGTCAGCTACCATGAAAATTGAGTCATGCCTCCTTGTCGTCAGCGAAAATACAGCAATGAATTCCATCAAAATCACCTCCCATTTCAATTCCAGAATAGTGTGTGGTTGTAGTAATCTTGTCGTATGTCTATGTTGAGACTTCACCTACTGACATTCTAGACATCTCACCACGTAGTTGACTATGTCTTCCTTCATTCCTTTCTAGAAGAATAAGGATTTAAGGTATTCCCTCATCTTTGTGACTCCTAGGTGAGCCATGTACATTGCTCTATGAGCTTCATTTAATATCAAAATTCTCAACTTGTCGTTAGGCAGTATGTAAATTCAGTTATTATATCTCATTAATCCATCGTTATCCATAGTAAATCCCACAAATTTTGGTACCAACATGGTGTCTTGCCCAATATTTTCCTTAACCTCTTTATACCAGTCATCGTTGTGTTCTATAGTTACAATATTTTCTAGAATATTCATCTGAAGAGGTATCAGCAAAAATATGCGTGGTCTCCGACTGAATGCATATGCCACTATGTTCATTGTTCGTTTTATGTAGGTAATCTCAAACTCCTACTCGCTAATAATTTCTGACCAATTCCTTTGTCACGCATTCAAGTCACTTTGTGTAAAAATGTACTACAAAATTGATCTGAAAATAGGGGGCTAACTTGTTTTTCTATGCAAGCACCCTCTACTCCATTAAAATATAAACTTCAGAACCTTGCTCAATGTCTTAGTTATGCAAGATAAATTATGTGCCAAGTTTATGCATCTTCTAAGTGTTTATGTGTGAGGAATTTTTAACGGTTAAATGTGTTGTTTAAAGAAAATGAAACAACAACATAAGTGCAGCAAATATAACCATCAAACTCACAACAATAACAAGATGATAAAGGAGTTCACCCCCAACTGGGCTACATCTCCTTGAGCCTCCATCAATGGACTAGGCTCTATGGGATTAGTTTGTCAAATATTATTTTACAATATGAACTCAAATCCAATGGATTTACTGACTATACCATTGGGTTCAGAATACATAAAAAACCCCAAAATGACTATTAGATTTCTGAAAATGGACCATGGCTCATCCGGGCATGACCTCTTCTACATGTGGCATTGAGCTTCCCTGAGCTTCCTTGTGGAAAAAACACAAGTAAAATTACTCAAATGGATTTGAAACCTATCCCAATGTGTTCATATCATAACAATTAGTCAAAAATGTCTATTCAGTCACAAAAAATAGACTTGGGCTCATCTGAGCATGACCTCCATCAATGGTGGCCCTAAGCTCCCTAGATCTCCTGAAACTTCAAGGTAGAAAAACATGTAAAATAAGTCTCCAAATGGCTTTGAAAACTATGCCCATGGATTCAAAACATCCAAAAACCCCTAGATGGGATTTTTCAGCACCTCATTTGGCCAAAAGATGAAGAAGTTAGGCCTCCTGCCATTTTCCTTCTTCAAGCTTGTTGTCTTTGGTTTGCTAATTCGCACCTCCTGTGTGAGTAACCTGGCTTCTGGGTGTTTCTTGTGCCTGAAACCAGCACACACACCTATCTCCACAAAACGTGCCAATATTTCGCATCGTTAGCGAAACTGAGCCCCCAAAGGCAAAGGTGTTGGGTGCATGGGGGCCATGTGGCCACGTCCCAGCCCAAAAATAGACACTGTTTGCATGTGGCATGAGCACTTGACAAGTGTCAAGGCGTGTGGGGTTGGAAAACTGTTTGAAAACACATGCGCCAAAGCATTGTGGTGTGGTCACATGGTTAAGCGCATAGGAACGGGGGCTGGGGCTAAGCCCTGGCCCGGACCGTGCCCCAAACTATACAACATGTGAATTTTAATATATTTTAAAACATATATATAATAAGTAACATAGTGTGGTGCATTGGTAGGGTGGCCTTTGTTAAAGATTCACCCTAAACATGGAGGTCCAGGGTTCGACTCCCACAAACTCCACATAAATATTTTAAACTTATACCATGGTAGCCCACACCTGGGCCACGTGGTTAAGCGCATAGGAACGGGGGCTAGGGCTAATCCATGGCCTGGACTGTGCCCCAAACTATACAACATGTGAATTTTAATATATTTTAAAACATATATATAATAAGTAACATAGTGTGGTGCGTTGGTAGAGTGGCCTTTGTTAAATATTCACCCCAAACGTGGAGGTCCAGGGTTCGACTCCCATGAACTCCACATAAATCTTTTAAACTTATACCATGACAGCAAGGTGCCATGTGGCATCCCACACCTGGGCCACGTGGCACCATACCATTTGACAAAAAGATGCCACATGTCGAAATTCTATTCACCGATGTGTCTACCAATTAACTGTTGACACATCATCTGCCAACTCAACATCATGCCATGTCACCTGCCACATGTGATTCGTAACCTGCCACGTCAGCATGTATGGACATGCCACATCATCACCTGTACGGATTGTATGGATTGTACAGTCAACATTTTTTTTCCTATTTGGCAAATTGAATAGATCGTGATATCTCACTCGTCCGATGTCCATTTGATCCTACTTGAAGTGCATTGTATTTGTGATGACGAGGCCTATGCACCCATTCATTTTGAAGCGATTCTGAACACCTTTATTTTTGTGCTAAATTTTGACCCCTGGTCGAGATTCTGATCAAAACCACAATGGTCGGTTTTCATTTTTAATTTTCTTCCAATAAGGTAGTGCCTCCATACCCTCAGGGCATACACAATGGTAAACAACTCCAAATAGTGGGTCGTGTAGTTCTCCTCATGCTTTCTTAACTTCATTGAGATTTAAGTGATCACTCGATCGTCTTGCATCAAGACTCCACCTAAGCCTTCCTTGGATGTGTTTGTACATACTAAGAAGTCCTCCTCCATGTCAGGGAATTTTAGTATCAACGCTATCGTCGGCATCTACTTGAGCCTTTGAAATGATTCTACACATTTCTTGGTACATACAAACTTCTTATTTTTCTTCTGCAACTTCGTGATCGGATTTGTTATCTTCAAAAAACCTTCAAAGAACCGTCAATAATATCCAACTAAAACCATGAAGCTACATACTTCTGGTACATTCATCGGCATAGGACATTCCATAATATCCTCTACCTTTGCTAGATCCACAATGATGCCTTCACCAGAGAAAACATGCCCCAAATAATGAATCCTCGATTGATAAAAAGAACATTTCAATAGTTTCCCGTATAACTTGTTTTCTTGTAAACATTGTAGTACCAAGCGCAAATGTTTTCCATGTTCTTTCACCATCTAAGAATATATCAATATGTCGTCAATGAATACTTGAAAAAAATTGTCCAAGTATTTGTGGAACACCCCATTCATCAAGATCATGATTACCCCTAGGGCGTTTGTCAGTCCAAATGGTAAAATGGTAAACTCATAATGCCCAAACCTTGTCTTGAATGCAGTCTTAGGAATGCCTTCCTCTTTGATCCGTAACTGGTGATATATTGTTCTCAAGTCAATTCTTTATAACACTGATGCACCTTTCATTTGATCAAACAAATCGTCTATACTTGGAAACGAATATTGCTTCTTGATCCTTTCCCTGTTCAATTGATGGTAATCAATGCAGATTTTCCATGACCCATCCTTCTTCCGTATAAAATTAATAGGCACACCCCAAGGTGACACACTTGGATGTATAATCCCTAGGTCCAACAACTCCTTTAGTTCCATTTTTAACTTTTGTAACTTAGGCATTAACATCTGATACAACGCTCTTGCTATTAGTTCAGTTCCATGTTTTAAGTCGTTGGTAAATTCCATCTCTCCTTTAGGGGACAAACCTGGTAACTCTTTTGTGAACATGTCTGCAAACTCTCGTACTACAATTTTTTTTTCTAATCCTTCCACCACACCCATGTATTTTAGCGCTAGGATTTCATATAGCTTGCATCCCTTACGCATACTCTTTCGTGGCTGTAGGGAAGAAATGAACGTTAGGGAAACTCCCTGGTTTCTTCCTACAATCACCCATCTTTGTTCCTCATCATCGGTCAAACTCAAATGTTTTGTATTATAGTTGAGTACTGCATAAAGTGATTCTAACCAGTCTATATCGATCACAAATTCATAAGATCCTAATATCGTGACGTACAAGTTGGCTTTCATTAATAAATATCCCAGGTTGAGGCTATAGCCTGTAACCCTTCCTCCAACCTTCACCTTGGCTTCTGAATCCATTTCCATGTAGCTAAACTCATCCTGAACAATCCTAAATAGGCCGAAACAACTGTTGTTGTAAACGATGCGACTGTTGATGCAGTGGTCCTCTATAGGGAGTTCATTTTTTAGGATCCAATCATCGGGGCATCGTGAATGTGGATCCTCAAGACGTATCCTAATACCTTGATGTACATTGGGTTGGTATCTAATGCTACTGCGCACTTGACATCGTTCGTCCAGTCGATCTTGCAATATTCCTGCCTTGACCCCCGTTGATCAGCTCTTCCTAAGCTATGAGGGCCTTCTGGACAACATCGTGCAACATTTGAGGCATTAGTATCCTCACTTTCAAATGAATGTTGACATTGAGTCCGAACATGAACTTGTTGAACTTGAGCTTCTTGGTGTTCAGATGTGGAGCATACATAAGCAACTCCATGGAACAGGCCTCATACTTGGGCACAATATGACTGCCCTATCGTAAGTCATTGAACTTATGAATTTCTCATACAAATATCTCTCCTGGATCCGCTCCTCAAATAGTCCCCATGACATGTCTTCGACGACCATGTTCAGTTGTGGCGGGAGCGTCTTCCACCATAGAAGAGTGATTCCCTTTAGGTGAAAGACCACCATGCAAACCTTCATGTTGGAGGTGTAGTCATGAAGTGCGAAGAACATCTCCATGTTCTCCAACCATGCCTCAGAGGCCGCACCGTCCATGGCACCCAAGAACTTGGGAAATTTGAACTTATTGAGTTCTCGGTGAACACTACCAGTACCAGTTGGGGCACGTTGTTGACCCTCAGGGGGTACAGGTTCCCTAGACTCATCTCTATCTAGATGGTTAATCAAGGCCTTAGTTATCCTCTGATAGGACCTCATCAACCCAACCACATCCCACACAACAATCTACTCATGCCCAATGACTTGTTCTTCTCCTTGGGTGTTGGACCTCTCTAGCATGGGTTCTACTAGAGGCATCGAACCTCCTCCCCTAGAACCACTTTGTGAACCTCTACGGTGTCCTCTAACCATGATTACCGCATGGACATGTTAAAAATAAATAAATGAAAATTTAATTAGTGATAATTTATTGGTCAAGTGTAAAATACAGTGGAAGGCATGGCAATCAACAGTCACAGGGTTGAAACCGCTCTGATACCATATGTAACAAACCTCTGTTACACCTAAGAAAACAAGAAGAAAAAAGGGTTAAAAAATAATTGTGTTAATAAATTAACATCAACACGTGATCACAACAACACCTAATCAACAACATCATAAGTAAAAGCAGTACCATCCACTCATCAAGGAAATCAGTAATGATGCATTCAACGTGTCAATGAAGGATAGTGACAGATAAAAATAAGTAGCATAGCATATCATCACATCATAATCATGTTAAAAAAATTTACATCACATACAATCAGATAATGAATATAAAATGCCTACCCGCCCGACCTACCCTGCAAGGTTAGGACCTCTAGGACACATAAGCGACGCTCAAGCCCAGGTTCCAATTGATTTTAACCATTTAAGATATTAGGATTGACAATTTTTTTGAGGAACAAGGAGGTGTCTACATCCCACTAACAAACACACCTAATCATCAACTCGATCCATTAATCAATCTTATTCATCAATTAATCATGGTGCAAGGGTAATCAATATCATTATCAATATACATAAGAAATTAAATATTCACTACGTGCAAGAGTAAAAAATTCTAGAACAATCACATGTCGACTTAAGTAGCATGCAAGAGAAAGCTAGTCACTAAATCAATCATATATCTAATAAATTCATGACGCCAAATTAGTTAACATTTAAACTCAAGGTGCAAAAAAATAATGATGAAGAAATCACACGCCGACTTAAATTAAGGCATGCAAGTACATTTTGTTACTAAACTAATCATGAATCACCATTATTTCAAGGCGTGTGGGTAATCAAGATAAATCATTTTACATCCATCATTAATCCAATGCATAAGCAATCCAATAATTTAATCACAACATAATCCATGGTGAAGGTAAAATTATAACTCAATCATTCATCCATTATTAATTATTCATTTCAATAGAGAAAACTATTGATTTATCTCATGGCACAACCAAGCTATCTACTCAACCAATCATACATCAATTTAAGGAAAGAAATAGTAAATTATACGCATATCATTATACATCCGTGTTTTTCATAACGTGGAATTCATCAACATTTATGTTGTGGCGCGCGAATGATTTATTTACTTAAGTAATTACCCCTCTACATTTTCAAGGCATGCAAGAAATCTAATTGTTAAATTGATCACACATCAACACTAATCAAGGCGCTCATGTAATCAAATCACATCCAAACATTTAATACATCTCTTTTAATACATGGGACAAAATAAGTATCAATTCCAATTCATGTGCAAAGTAGTCATGTTTTTCAATGAGGCTTTCAATTTACATTGTAAACTCCCCAACTTAGGTGCTATTAGTCTACAGTAGTCCTTCAACAATTTAATTCATACTCAAGTGAATTCGATACATCACCTATAATGCATGCATGAATAGAATTATTTCATTCATTTATAGATTGGCCCCAAAATAAATCAAGCATTCAGTAGAGCCTTTTATTGATAGTTCATAGATATCTAAAGTGCTCACTAAAATTAAGATTGAGATATAAATGACACTTAACAACAAATATTAAACTTGAATACTTCTAGACATCATAAGGAAAATGATACATATAAAACTATGTGATCGAATTAAAAGAAGATAGATGCCTTTGAATATTACTAACTAAAATCAAATGAAACTAAAGGACATTCCAATGGTCAATGCATCTTCTAATGCCAAAACAAAGTGTAGGAATAAGAAAAAGGTAGGGACTTAATAACACAAAGACATGAAGGAAAAAACAGAGTTGGTAAATTCCCCAACAATGCAGAGATAATGAGGAACGTTCTAGCCAAAAATAGTGAGCAACACACAGAGATAAAGAAGGTAAAAACGCATGTTGGTTCCCCCACAAGCTAGCACGTTTTACACAAAAAATGGTAAAAATGCATGCTTGTTTCACCCACAAGATATCATGTTTTACACATCAAAACGTAGAGATAAGCATGGTATAACCACATGCTGGTTTCCCCCACAGTTTGAGCACATTTTTACACCAAAAACACAGAGCTAAGGAGGGTAAAAAATCTTTCTAGTTTCCCCCATAGTATGAGCACGTTTTTACACCAAAAACATAGAGGTAAGGAGGTTAAAAACTCTTGTTAGTGTCCCCCACAGTCTGAGAACGTTTTTACACCAAAAACATAGAGGTAAGGTGGGTAAAAACTCTTGCTAGTTTCCCCAACATTTTGAGCACGTTTTTACACCAAAAATGCAAAGGTAAGGAGGGTAAAAACTCTTACTAGTTTCCCCCATAGTCTAAGCATGTTTTTAAACCAAAAACATTGCGGTAAGGAAGGTAAAAACTCTTACTAGTTCCGCCCATAGTCTGAGCACGTTTTTACAGAAAAAATGAAGAGGTCGGGAGGGTAAAAACTCTTGTTAGTTTCCCCCACAGTCTGAGGATGTTTTTACTCCAAAACACATAGGTAAGGAGGGTAAATTGTCTGGGTGTCCTTAAGCAAAAATGTAGAGGTGGAGTGCGCGGTGGTAGAGTAAAACTTTGTTGGATATTAAGAGAAAATGTGGGTAAGGATCCAAAGAATGTTTTATTAGTTCCAGATCAATTTTAGTTGGCAACGACCTCATTAGAGAAAAAATTCGATTTGGAAAAAAATGTGTTATGGATTAGATAGTACAAACTCAAGTTCAAATTAAATTATAGTGATCAAACATTTTGTATGTAGAAATTCAAGCTCATATTGAAATTAATCAAGCGGTGATCAAACATTCTGTATGTATACATTTATAGCTCAGATTTACATTAAAAATGGTGGTGAAATTATTAGGAATTTGAATCTAGCATTTATAAAGGGATCTAGGATATTATCTCTTGATCTTAAGATCATGCACAATTATGCAAGGTAAAAACAAAAAATAGAATATACAAATTAATCCAATACAATTACAAATTTAAATAAAAACATCGAAATCGAAGGCGAGAAGTCAATGATGATCTCTCGGGCTTGCGCTCTCTCCCACTCCCCTCTTGCTAACCTTGAAGACCTCACAAGTACCTCCCAACCAACGCTAGGGGTACTTTTCTTCCCCCTTACCCCCCTGAGCCTCAAAGGGGCCACACAGAAACACATTGAAAAAACTCTAGCTCCCAGCTCGTCTCGTAAGGTTGAGCTACCACTCTCTCTTTCTTGAGCTAGGTATCCCAACTCTCATAAGAAAAATCAGTCAAAGAAATTTTGGTAGCGTAAATTTACACATACCAGTCATGATCCATTCCTCCTCATAGATATTTATTTTATATAATTTTTCATAGTGTCCCCTTGTTAATTGCACATTATTTTTTTTTTTTTAATTAATTAGGAATTACTCTCCCACATACACTTGTCACCCGATCCCTTAGTTGCACCAAAAATTCACTATTTAATTTGATTAAATGTGAATTTCCCTCACCCATCCTAAAATCACTCCTAGTTGTCCCTTAATTCCCTCTATTTCATTTTTAATGGATGATGCCTTTCTAAAACTTAGTTGTGTTTAATTTAGGAAAGTTATTTAGTTAGACTAGACTACATTCATTTCTATGCTTCCACATTTGTAACATACCTCCCTTCATCACGACATCAACCTTTTTTTTTTTTTGTGTGTGTGTGCACAAGGGTAAAAGACAGTATACTTTGCGTTGCAACGCGATGATGAACATGACACATGCAACTGCAACAACAATATGACGACCTAAGATGCATATCAAGCATCTAAAAGCAATGAATGATAATCAACCGGCAAATACAAGACAAACTACCCACCGGTCCTACCCTGTAATGGTTAGGACCTCCAGGACACATAAGCAACGCTCAAGCCCAGGTTCCCATTGATTTTGACCATTTAAGGTCTCAAGGTTGGCGACTATTCTGAGGAACAAGGAGGTGTCTACATCCCGCCCGACACAGCAGACCAAGCAAATAATGTTTACAATCAAGTACAACAATAATTAAATGAACAACCACATCCTCTATGGAAGGCACAAGTCAAAAAGGACTCCGACAAAAACCAACCATTATTTAAGACTCGGCATTACCTATGACTCAAATTGGCATTAATTACATATCAATCACTCCATTTAATTTCCATTAGTCGACGAGTTACCAAATCCAACCTTAAAAATAATGTAATTTCAATTAATTGCAAATCCCCATTTACTAAATCATAATAACTTATTGTACTTAGTTCAAAGACATTACATTTTATATGTTATCAATAATAATAAAATTATAATAACATTACCATAAAATGATAACATTACATTTTATATTACAATAACTTTGCAAATAAAATAACAATCACATTACATCTTATATGTTATCAATAACAATAAAATTACAAGAACATTACCATAAAATAATAACAACATTACATTTTATATTACAATAACTTTGCAAATAAAATAAAAATCACATTACATCTTATATGTTATCAACAATAACATATACACTTTATTTTATTTTACCACAATGTTACATTTACATATTACAATCACAATACATTACAGTAACATTACATTTACATATTATAATAACAATATATGTTTATCAATAACCATCACATTCTCATTTTATTTTATATTACCATAATCTTATAGTAACATTACAATAAAAGAACAATAACATTACATTTTATATGATATTAATAACACTAAAAAAATTAGCGGCCCAACCACTATGCCAAGTAAAAGAATAAAAATCGGCAACAAGAGACTAACGGCTGTGAGTACATGCCAGAAATCAATGGGCAACTTATGAGCACATGCCAGAAAATCACGAAATCAAATTGGCAGCTAACAATTTGGCAACTAACATGTTCGACAATTATCAGAAAAAAAGAATCAATCTGGCAACTATCAAAATGACAACTTTACCCTAACAGCATTAGAGATACCTTTAAAAAAAAACAAAAGGTTGTACGTCTGTTTTAGGAACCCGAAGATGGTGAGGTGCTTGTTTACTGGAAAGGTAGTTTCCATAGTCAGTGGAAGGTTAATACAGTCACAGAGGGAGGCTGCAAACAACATTGACAGAGGCGAGAATTTAAACGGTTTGCAGAGGAGAAAAAGTGTGATTTTATTACAGTTTGTAGGGGCGAAAGTTAAGAGTTTAAATGGTATCGGTTAAAGATTTAAAACAAGCTAAAATCCAAATCATTGCAAGATCTATGTTTCAATGCCAACCTATGTGCGCCTTATTCATCACATGCATCCATTAGAAAGCGGATTGATGGAGTGAGTTAAAAATTTTTATGTGGAAAACTGTGTAAGAATTTTGATATACAAAAACCAAATTCCCTTCAACCTTAGAAATGCCTCAGACCTTGACTTGTGCATTGTTGTCCAACATTGCATGACTTCAAAAGTTCAACAAACTCTAAACATGAAAAAAATTGTGTTTACAGTCCGTTTAGAGCGATGGTTGCACAAATTTAGATTATTAAATCGGTTTCTCATATTTTTAACCTTTAATATATATTAAGCATTGTTGTTAGACTACAAACCACAAAATCATAAGCAATGTATCATCAATACACTTGTCCCTGTTCTCCTTGGAAAATTGTAACTTAAATCCATCTGGGGTGATGGCTGACCTTGGTTCCAAAACGTTTAAGGTTGGAACAATTCGATGCAATATCAATTGTTCGCAGCATTTAATTATTGTTTCCAATCGTGGTCTTAAAGGTAAAAGTCACACGCAATATAATGGTGGTCACCAAAACACCACAGTCGGCATCGATCAAATCATTATGAGGTTGTGTGAGGTCATTAATTTAAAAATAGATTTAACATTGCATACATTGGGCGCATTTTACAGAAAGTATAATAACACAATCGATAATAAATCGCTGAGCCTATATAGAAAATTTCAATAACATAAACGAAGAATGCATCATTGTGTAGTAACCAGAACATGATATAACTCTGTCATGCATTAAGAATTAACATTACTTCACGACAAATGTATATCCCTACTCATAGAATTAAGAAGAACAAAAACCAAAATGGTTGGGCATAAATCTATGCCTCTCATACGCTCGCATTCATCTACATGTTTCTTTGAAAACACAATCATCAAGGCATTTCTAGTGACGAAAATCATTGGGGTAAACTGGGAGAATGCAGAGAAGATAGAGGATAACGTTGATAACAAGGGTGACTGTAAAAAAAAGAGTTAATCACAACTACATTAATTTTAAAAGGAAAACACGGTCATTCAAGAGGACATCAATGAGATTTTTCTATCGAGCTAGAGTCTGTCAAGAAAATCAATGAGGATAGAATATCCTTCGAGAGCGCAGAGGTAAAAAAACAAGGATGTAGGAAAATGCATACGCAGAGGCCCAATCGGAAGACGCAAGTCAAACAATTAGGCAAGGACATCAACAGAGGTAGACGGTAGAAAGGTTCGCCTTCACTTCACCATCCTCACATAGAAAAGTAGGACATTGAGATCCATAGGTATTTTAACGCTAAGGCGACAACCGTAGATCAGGCTCTTGGCGTGAGATCG